>JASKGO010005840.1:0-58296 GCA_030556065.1 Holobus sp. GC000080
CCCATACATTACCATTGCTATTGCAGATAGCACTATTCCCTTGTGTGTTACATAATATATTAAATACACCTGTATAATTTGCGTGGTTAAAGTTGGCAGTGTTTACTTAGTATTTTTTAATTTATGAAAGGGACACCTTGGCAAGTGATGAAAATATATAAAATCAAAGCTTCATAACAAATTGCTTTATTCAATTAATTGAATATTTTATTGTGATTAATTTTATTGTCATTAAGTTACGTTGTTAAATTATGGATAAGTAATGAAATTTTTATGAATGTGATGTGATTAGAGCAATAAATTCTCGAAAATGAAATATTTTAAATTAGATTAATATTTGAAATATATTTTATGCTGTATATGGTTTACTTTAATAGTTTATATTTGAATTTAATGGTGTGAAAATTGGACAATAAAAACCAATTAAAAACCTCATAAAATAAAATTAATTTTGTAGTCAATTTATTAGTGAATAAAACAATAAATAAAATGTTGTTTTTATATATTAAATTAACTTCTTCAGAAAAGAGCAAACGAAAAAATATTTAAGAAAATGCACGGTCAGTATAAATTTGTGAATTTGTTTTTGTGTTTGGGCATTTGAACAAAGTGCACGCATGGGAAATAAACCTGAGAGCAATTTTCTATCGCAATATTATCCTTATCAGATTCGCACGGACATATTACACGTACTTTATGCCGAAAGCTCCACTTGGATACTACAACAACCCAAATAGGGCCATTGCACTGCAAGTCCCCCAAAATTGCCCGCCCATTCCCCAGCAACGAAAAACAGAAGGATATATAGACAAAACAACAATTGCACAATACACATTTAGGTAAAATGTACCATTCCGAAATCCCTTTCTACCCCAGCAAATCTTCAATTAAGATCTTAAAAAGATCATCTCTTTAAAGGTACAGATACCTAAATTACCTTGAAGCCCAAGAAAAAGGATAAAAAGGAGCAAGGCGGAGCTGGCGATACAGAATTGCGCTAAAGCCTCATCGGTATTACCAGCGCAACAAACGCGCACGATAAATTTCGATATAATCTCCAATAAGATGCCCACTTAATGATCAAGTGATGATGATGACGAAGTAGAAGATAACCACGCACACCGCCTCATCAATACACGCGCTTTCGATGCAAACTCAATGTTGGCAACCTCTTTAAGTAGGAATAATGATTAATAAAATTTAGTGCATTGAGGCTGCGCGTATTATGCGATCATAAAGACTGCGATTTACTACGTGCATTACTTTTACTTTTCGTTTTATTGGTAGTGCATACAATATGTGTAACGAATTTCCAGAAACCTCTTCATCTTTAGATACACAAACCATGAAAGCACCTGATAGATTTTTTCTAATAAACTTCCTAAAACGTTTTTCGACAGGGAACTGAGAAAAAGTGAAATTTTTTAAAACATCAAAGCGAAAAGATCCGAAGAAGCTTTTAGACACGCCGCCGTTCAAGTGGATGATTCTTTAAAGCACTTTAATTTGGTGGCGCATTTGATGGTAAGCAGGCCCATTATTTAGTCATTTATTGTCTAGAAATGGCGCGTTTAAGTGCCCTATAATACTTTAACGTGCCCAGAGAACAATGCCGAAATTTTAAAGATTCATCGCATGTGCACGCGTGCAATACCGAATGCAAATACGATTTGCATAGAATAACACTGATATGTGAGATATACAACAGACAAACGTGATTTTTCGCAACATACAAGAAAACGCATCGATTTCAATGAGCAGCTATAATTATGATTCGTCTAATCTAGTGTTGTTGTTGCAATAGCCGATGATGATATATTCAGACGAACCACAAAAGCCATTCATATGTAATTAAAATCAAGCAGCTTGCCCATTATAGTATACATGCATGGACGGAAAAGACGTCCAATTAAAAAACGATTTACGATTGAAAAGGATATCGACTTTTAATTGAATGACCGCATTAATTTTAACGTAGCCAACGCAAACTTTTTTTAATTCTTGCATTCATAAATATAGTCCAAGTTTTTTTGTTAATTATAGCAATGCAGACAAAATGAATTTCCAGTGTTTAATAAGAATCTACCTAGGATAGAAAAACCGTTTATGATATGTTAAGTCAGTGTATGGTTGTAGTAGTATTTCGTGCGAAGCTCACATTTATTTATGCGAAAATAGAGTCCAGAGCTGAGGGGCCGTAAACCGTTTATGTTTATTGAATTACACTGTTACCTCTAACATTAACGTCGTCCAAATGCTGTTATTGCTGCTGCCTTATATGCGATCCTGGAATGTTTTTAGTTGCTCTCGAGTAATACGAAGCTACGTGTTGTGTGTATGTACAGGTATATAGTGAGAGTTGTACAGAGCGCGAATGCCTGAAATGTGAAAATTTACCAATGGCAGCAGTCAGCGAGACGACCAAAGAACTTGCTGTTCGCTGCAAAAGAATCGCTGAGTGCTTGCTGCTCGTACCGATACGCTCGTAATATACATATAAAATGGGTACTTTATTATTACACATTTGCATTAAGTGTATGGTGCATGGGGTAATTCGATGGCTTTTTTATAATTATGTCCTCTCGAAATGCTTTTAATTGAGTGTGCTGCCTTCAATGAATTACAATCTTATATTGACTTAAAAAAATACTCTTGATGAAAAGCATATTTTTTATTAATATATTATACTCATATAAGAATGAAGCTTAACACTTTAATTGGGAGAATATTAACTTTCCTAAAGTTTAAATATAATAACTAAAAATCTTTAGAATCAGAACCATAAACTAATTAAATTTAAAACGAAATGTTGGTTATTAAAACCACTTTTAAATGAAGAAAGTTATTGTTTAACTCTTTAAGTAATTACAATATCGAAAATTTGATGAATACGAAATTACAGATGTCTTAAAAATCATATTCTGTTTTTAATGAATATATAAAATTGTATAATAATAATATGAGAAATCCTAAAATCCCCCAATGCTGTGTTTAAATCGCTATTTGAACTGAAGGCATTTAGTTATCTTATCATCAAAAAAAGTTAGTGAAGTGAAAATTTATAATGATCCTAAGTTATAAAAGAAACTTTGGAAAACAGTGTAGCGATGAATTAAATGTAACTTTTCCAGCGTTGTGGGTAAAAAGCGCAGGGCCGTAAACGAGATTTATCGTGTTATCGCATTAAAAATAGATTTAGGAAAGAAGCAAAACCTGCCTGCACAGTATTTCGGTTGAATCTCGTTCAAATGCTACGTGTGTGTGTGTCTTGAAAATAAACCGCACACGCTTATAGTGTTCACGTTTCTAGCACTTTCGAGTATAATTTATGGCCAAAGCTTGAAACACCTATAGAACCACCCATAACACCCACGCCAAACATATAATGATCAATGCAAATGCATTTCCTAAGAGTAACATTCACACACATCTAAAATACAACATACCAATTGGAACCAGTTCAAAAAATACAAGGGCCAGCAGAAGGATGAAATTTCGTCGAGGCAAATGACATCGATTGGAGAAGGAAAACATCCCAAGGGTTGCCATCTGACGCCAGCTAGCCGAACTGAATTCGAGTGGGATCAATTATGTAAGTGTTGGCGCAGGATTGAAAGGACGCGATTGGTGAGTCGGCCGGCGGCCATCATGTTGCGCGTCGACTTTACATAATTTACTGCCGCATAGGTCGACCCTGTTCAGGGACTCGCGCCAATGAATAGGACGAGAAACGACCCTTCTTAGGAAGCCATCGTTTTGGGGGCCGACCCCGAATTAAGATAAACGTCCTTGATCTGAGAGATGGAGGGGGCTCGGATAGAGCGATCCGGGGCCAAAATGGGAGATATAACTTAACTCGCCAAACGAACACAGTTTTAATTGGAAGACTTGATAAGTCGGCAATAAACTATTCTTTTGCATAGCGATTTTATTAGGCGCAATAAAATCCACCGAAGGTTATCTTACCTTTTGCATATTTTAGAAAAATTGCCCTAGTGTGCCGACGATATTGAATAATTTGCATAATATAGATATAACAAAATGTATTTCCAAATGGATGTTTTTTTGAAAACATAAGATATCGATTATTTGAAAAAAAAAAAACTAAAAAAATGGTAAGTAGGTGCTAGGTGATTAAGAATACATAATTAAGCCTGAAGAAGTTAATGGGCATTTCATTCATTCGTTCATTCACAACGAGGCAAGAGCACAAAGATTGATTGTAGATCTAGTAGCTCAAATTGCCCCATAAACGGTTACTTTTATGTGTCGTAAACTTTTAAGAGTCAATGAAATGCAGCCTGAGACAAAGATACGACGATTTCGGTAACAGGTTGTTACCGTCGATTTATGGCTTATAGAACGCCTATATGACTACGACTTATATAAAATCAACTGCATATTAGGCAGAATACAATTGCAGTATAAATATTTTAAAAAGCTTCTTTCAACTTAATTCAGCCATAAAATAGGTTAGGCATATAAATGCAATTAAATTGTTGCTGAAATTAGTTCAGGGGCCAAGTTTAAGGCCTAAACTCGATGAAATGTATATCAGACTTAGAGGCCGCGAGATTTTGCTTTAGTGCGCGGGGCATTCACGAACGGCTTCTGACTATAAGAGTGTTTTACGAGCAAAACCCTGACCTACCGCAACCGTTTTATTCGCCGCGTTTATTGCGTTTTTATGGCCGTTATGGCGTAATTTGTAAATGTGGGACATTCTACTAATTTCGGATGGGTTTGATATTGCTTTACAACTTTACAACTCTTGCTGCTGCGCTACACCAACGTATACTCGTATATGAATGAAGTGTGTGTTTTATGCTTTTATGTCATGTTTGGTAGTACGTTACGCGCTCGTAAAGTCATTTTATGCGATTATTATTATCATCGAAAGTTAAAAATTTAACTCACCACTTTATTAGTATTTCATTGCCGCATCCGCACCGTGAACAGTCAAGGTCGTCTCGAGCACATCCGCAAAAGCACCTGAAACAATTTTCACAATATTAATAAACAATTCTTATGGGAAAAAGGCACTGCATATGGTAAATATAAATAAGAACAAGTGCTCTAGGAGCACTCTAAAAATATAATTCTATTTAGTAATCCACTTGACGAGTTTTAAGCAAAGCAGCGAAAGATTCCCTCTTAAAAGATGTTGAACTTTATTGCCTTGCGCCCGAATTTATTTGAAGCGACTCACAGTAGCACTAATTCCAGACCGGCTTCTTCTCGCTTTGGCTATTTACCGAACCGTATTTTTAAAACAGCGATACTGTTATGCCAAGGGTAACAATAAAAAGAGGAAAAGTGAGCTATTTATGACCGCACTCTATATACATGTTGATGGCGTAACCCATTGCGCAACCCTTTCAATTCAATCAGAGGGTTGGTTTTTTCTCTGTTCTCAGTTTTTGGAAATCCATATAGACTGCAGCCTTATCTTTGGTCGGACTCAACCGGGTATCGAAAAAAGCGATTTTCGTCCTTTTTTATTTATGGCCCAGCGGTGCACTTTTATTTGTGGTAAAGGCACTTGCCCGATGGCTTTTTCGATTCCCCAAGAGGATGCAACAAATATTGTATATAAAAAATACGGGATATATGAAAATTCTTGCTGCTGCAATAATTTTTCCAGCTTTTCATTTGAATTAAAAAATAAATATAAAAACAAGAACAGTAGCAGCAGCTGAAATTTGTATATTTGCAGGGAGGAAAACGTAACGACGCATTTAATGAGCAACCCTTTATTTTCTCTTATTGTGTAGTACAGCTTCCTGCTTTAACCAGAAGGCACTCGAATTAATATGAAATATAATTAAGTTAAAACGTGAGAATTTTTAATGGCGGCCCGCATGCAAATTTCGACTCTCTTTTATATTATATATCTCTAAATATAGTCGGGGGAATTAGCCGGTGCGTAATTTTCAAGAGGAAGCCAAATGTCCGATGTTATAGCGCACAACACTTGCGTGCCTTTGTGCTTAACGTAATTAGTTGTTTTGCACAGCCAATATTCCGAACTGCCAACAGTCTCTAATAACGAAATATGTAAGAGAACTAATTGGGGATCTTTTATTGTAATTGTCTTATACATAAGCAATTGCAGTATATTTGTTTGAACAACCACAAAAAAGAAAATTTGAAAATTGGAATATTTTTACTCGAGTACCTCGAAGTGAAATCCAAATATACAACCACTGATTGGTGTTTACAACTCGCACCATCAAACGATGATCAAAGGCCTAAAGCAGCAGCACTTACGTTCCGGTTGTTTAATTAAATTTTATTTTGTCAGCCATTGGCGAGAGATGCACGAAGGCACTCTCGATAAACATTCGATCATCTTATATACGAAGAGATGTAAACACATAGTAGACATTCGAGAGGAAAAATTTCATCACTTTTCGCTCTCTGTGTACGTTGAATAAAACCAAAGTGTGCGGGATCCATTCGCATTTTTCGGTATCGAACGTCTCGAATTCCAATCTGAGGGAGCAATTTTCCTCTCTACGCGTTCACACTGCGATGTGGCAGCAAAGAAAGGCGCAAAATATTTTCGTACGTGTTTATATTTTATCAAAGAAATATCTAGCATATGAGTTTCCGCACCCTCACACAAAAACTATATCCTATCATCCGAGACTGATTCCCATTTTTTTTTTCGACTTTAATATATGTATAATGTCAATTAAATTAATTTATTCAACACATATTGCATTCTATAAAAACCAATCGATTTTATTATTGAAAGAGCAGGCTTTCATTATTACAGTGAAGGATAAGCGCATAAAGCGGTCAAAGACATGAAATGCAATATATGCAATAATAATGAAAAGTTATCATTGAACATGCATATATTCATATATATTTTTAAATTATTTCGCAAAAAATGCAAGACTATTTTAAAAACTCGACAAATTACGCTATTGATTACACAACTATTGTTCGAATTTTTCAGATTGTATGCAAGTACAGACATTTTTGTCACGTGTAACCCGTAGTGTTTTTTGTTCACTTCAAAAGAGGAATTTTATTCGTATGCGGCATATTCTAAAAACTCACACAGGTGAGAATACAGCGCGGCAATAATTCGCGTGTTCCTAAAATGTCCCCCATGTTTTATGATGGGCTTAAACAAAATTTGCAAAACTGTTTTGTCTCGACATGTTATTTAAGCAGGATCTATATGCATATAAAAACAGAGAGAACGTGAGCGCATTCAGAGCATTCCAGTCTACCGTGCCAAGTTTTATTTATTCGGACGCGCGTATGTTGAGGGAAATAAATTTCAATGTAGCAAAACGGGCAAAAGTAAGCGTCAAAGTGCTTGCTAAAAAGTAAGTCTAAATTACGTCGTATCCTTCCACCAAACGCGCTTTTATTTTCCGACACACACATACACATCACATATATGAGTAATACCTAAATGTACAAGAGAAGACAACTATAAAAGAATCCAGCATTTCATACACGTGTACAGCTTGTGCCTTTTAATTTTCTCTTAGATATTTTATTTCGGGATTAAATTCGTACCCACAATATACAGGGTAAATTTTTATATTTCGGTAATTTTTTTAATGATACTGTTATTAATTCCAAAGAACGATCATAAAAATATGGTATCAACTAGCTAAGAATATATTTCTTTTATTATAGAGTGTAGATTATGAAGCCTGATACCCTGTATGAACTCATTGGGGGACGGAAAATGTTGTTGACTTTCGGTCTCGAAGGAAATGGAGATGATCAAAGTGCACTCACATACATAAACTACTGGTTTGAAAAATTGCACCTTTCCAATTTCCCTCCTTGCCAATCTATTTGCATGCATGCGAATCCTACCATACAACCACCGCTAAATAAGTAAAAAGCTTTCCGTCATTCCGCGCGCCGACATCGAAATGCAAATTGAATCGAGATTTACCGAAGACAAAAGCATCATATTAAGGGATGAAGACACGGGAACGAAAAAATAAGATGCGGAGGCTTATACGAGCGCGCAAATTATGTTTCCATCATCATTATATCATCATCAGCATAAGGGCAAAAATCTAAATGAATGGTCCCCAATCTTATTTTTGCTGCATTAAACTTTGAGCCGCTACGTGCGACTCGACACAAACTACACTGTTATACTCCTGATGCTTGATCATATATTAAGAGGGGCTACCATTTCAAGACTCGAGGGGTGACTTTTTTCCTTACGTAGGTATAAGCGCAGACAGCCGCAAACTCGAAATGAAAGACGCCTTTTTCTCCGAGCAACGAGGAGATTTAATGAAATCGGAGCCATCAATTAGCTGCATGCAAATTAGAAAGACCTAATTGAACCCTTCTCCCGTAAAGAGTTTCTTAATTAAAGCCGCTAAAACTCCTTCAGCGAGCGGAAAAAACGAAGGCGAAATAACAGGAAACACATTTCAAGAAATGACGTGTATTGTAACCTTGTAGTTAATTTGAACTTTTTATATTTAAAGAGAACATATATTTACGAAGCAACTAAGAAATATATAAGTGATGCACTATTCAAGATATTATTAAGAAAAAATATTATAAAAATTTATTTGTCTTTGGATTTTCCCAGTAAAACAACGTTCAAGTATGCTCCAAACCGTATTTATTTATCTTCACATAGAACCCATTTAAAACTATTATTGTTTCCACATAATTAAGCCGTTTAGAGTGCGTTTGGCTATAAATCAATCGAATCTATTGTATAAATTTAAAATAATTCTAATGTATTAAATATTTATCGATACGTAGAAATATGTTTGTGAGTTAGAATGTGTGTGCTGTATGTGCGCGACAACGAAAGTAATGTCAATAACACTATACGCTGTAATTTAAAGCTAACAAATCGTAAAACAAATGGCCCCGCACTAGCATTAATGGCACTTTTCTCGCGCACATATGCACATGTAGATCAATTTAAATTTACGACCGCGTTGCCGTCATTATTGTCGTTCTTTATTAAAGAATATTTTATTTATTTATGCGCCAAGTTGATTGCTTTTATTACAGTGCGTATTTATATAACAAAAGCAACTATTTATCAATTTAATATTCGCACATTTTATATATAGATTTTGCATAAATAAAATAAGGAAACCTTTCTATATATCTATATCTAAATTACGCAAACCCTACACTGGTTTAATTTAAAATTCAAATTCGTCGAATTTACCTCTGCGCCACATATACATATAAATAAATAAACTAGAATTATGCGCTTTAAATGGATGCGTATACATGGCAGATAAAACTGCATATGCGTATAATTTGTGTATATGCAAAAGTGCACAACGAACACACGCATCACTTACAGGTATAAAAAGGAAAATTCAGTATTTGATTTAAGTAATCGACGTTAATTCCTTTTATAATTGGCATGTTTGCCTCCACGCAGTGCTCATTAATATAACGCTCGCTATTATGTCTGTTATTAGCGTTAATATTAATGCGACTGCAAAGAGCGGCATGCAATCTGTGATGCATATTATTATTATTTTTTTCTATGAGTAATAATTTTTTCTTCTTGAAAAATATGGAAAGAAATATTGCGAAGCAAACTTTTCAAGAAAAAATTGTTACTATCTTAGATACTTATATAGATAAGAATTCAAATTTCGTGGTGAAAGTTAATTAAACCACGGAACAGGTTTTCATGTATGTACGGCAAATAAGTCAAAGTTCCGAGAAATGTGAGGCCGCAGCCAAATTATATCCAGTGGCAAAAGTTAAAAAGTCTCGTCAGACATTGAAAATGGACCTGGGGGAATCTCGACGAGGAGCACATTTATGCGGCCAACTTTAAGCACACACGAGATTTCGGTCTTGTCGACGACGACGAGCGATAAAGCCTCTGAAGAGAGAGGGCAAGCTGCGGGCAAAGACTTTTTGAATTAAAAAAGTTTTATTAAATCGTAACCCCCGTATAATTCCGATATGATCGTCGCAATTTATCTATACGTCGCAAGATGTATTAATATACCTATAATATCTATATAATCTATAGTATCTATAGTATAGATGAAGTATATGAAGTTGATGGAACGCTCATTAATTGGTATAGCCAATAGAGAAGTGAGAGACTCAATAAAACTTTCGGACCATAAGGCAAACACTTTCAAAGTAGGTTTATCTGCCATTATCGTAAATTCTAAACATGTAATGTAATGATATAAATTTTGCTATTTGTACCTAATTGTGGTCGATGTAAATAAAGGGACTTTAAACAGAAGTTGAATTTAACGTTGCCGTATCAACACTTAAGAAAATACACAAGAACGTACAAAATCTAAATTTAATTTACTATTGGATGATGCAATATTTTAAAACAATAATTCCATATTATTCTTCTTCTTTGCTACAAAAATCATAAGCTCTAAATTTCAAAGAAAATACTGATCCTGTATGTGTTGGGAACAGAATCTTTTGCTTATATTTCTCGACAGACCCATTTCCGGCTACATTAAATATTTATTAATAACTTCAAGAGGCCATTTACGAGACGCACGTTAACGACACATCTCGCTGCGGTAATTTTGGGTTAAAAACATTCTCGGTCAAATAAAGTAGATAGAGAAATGAGGGCGACGGACGGACGTTGATAAAATTGCTTTTCGTGGTAATTAAGCACTTAAAATCACGACTTATCGAAATGGATGAGAACCGTATTTGTATGTAATGCCGTTCGACGAAATGCAGTATTGATGTGTTGCGCACGCATTCAGAACAGCATTCAGTTGCAGCCCAATCCGGACCATTTACGGCCATTACTGAATATCCTTATATACGCATAATACGGCGCTTATATTTATATTTATTGGATTATCCGCAATAAGCAAATGTAACCAGTGCCTAATGAATGCCAAGGGAATACAACTCGTAATAATTGTCCGCCTTTAAATAATAAACTTAATGTCATTCAAAAAGGATTTAGCATGCCACTGTGTCATTACACTATCTAAAGTTGTAATTACTAACCAGATCTCTTTACAGGAGAAGAGGATACTTTAAGGAAAGAAGTTTGCAGTTAAATGCTGAAAAAATGACTGATATGAATAAATGTTTTAATAAAAGCTAAAATATTTTGATTCGAAATTTCTAATTGGAATGTTATCGGTTAAAAACGTGTAGTTTTTCCCAAGGTGGTTACACATTCGATGGTAAAGTGGGTCACGACGCGACATCATCCTCGTGATGTAATGCGACTATAAAACATGATTTTATAGCGCGGCAACGACACGCGCCCGTTAGCCGCTGTTTACAGCATT
This sequence comes from Holobus sp. GC000080, assembly GCA_030556065.1. Taxonomy (NCBI): domain Eukaryota; kingdom Metazoa; phylum Arthropoda; class Insecta; order Coleoptera; family Staphylinidae; genus Holobus; species Holobus sp. GC000080. The sequence goes on from JASKGO010005840.1 coordinate 11,286, forward strand.
GCTGTTGCTCTTGCTGAAGGTCGTTCGTTGACAGTGAAAATGGTTTTCTTGATCGAATCCCTCATCGCATAATAGGGCCGCCACATACACGACTCACACGAAAATCGATTCCTGCGAGTCATCAACCTTTCCTCACCAAAGGCAGAAGAAGTGGATCCTTTCACAGTTATGCAGAGTTCGTATCGATGCACTTTATATACAATTATAAAAACGCATGTTTATGCACACGTATGCTTTCGATGCACATAATAAAGCCAAATGTTTATTATTTAAGTCAGCCGGCTCTCTAAAGCCACTTAGCCCAAATAAAACGATTCAAAAGAACATGATTTACATATTAAACATACCCATATCGCAATGCAATTAAAACGTTAAGGACTTAATAATGTAGACGATGTATAGTTAATTACAGAAAGCAGACAACAGAAAAAAAAAATAGAATTTCGAATTTAAGCTTGAAGCATATTATGGATATGCTAAACAAAAAATAATTATCTCTTTCTTAATTCAATTAGCCGCACCATTTTCTACCAGTAAAAATTAATTAAAGAAATCTCACCGGAATTTTATTAGCATATATAAGTAGTCTAAACACTCAATGCATTATTTATATATTTTTTTTTAAACTTTATTACATCCACATTCACAAAAAACACTGAATTTTTCATTGCATTTAGAAGGCAAGAGTTTTTAATAAAGTGCAGACTGCTTCAAAGCAAGTGACCAAATCAAACTAAACTTTACAATGTACTAGCAGCCGCTTACCCTAACTATAACTGTTTTTTTGCTTTTTTGTCCGCCAAAGTAAAGAAATGTATATTTGACCACTTTTTGGTCATTGGGGTGCTGTTACGCAAGTACCCCGTCCTTTAAGAACTCTTTATTGCCTCAGCTTGTTACTCAATATTGTTCGAAGATATAAAATCCAGCGTCGCATGCTGGCAGACATAAGGAAAACCGGCACTTTTGAAGGACGATTTTTTATTTTGAAAATGAAAGTATTTTTATTCTCAGGTGCAATAAAAAAAGGTGTACAGGTAAAGGATTGATGATTCCGAGTAAATTGCATCATGGTGTAATAAACTTTCGTTTTCTGTGCGACGCTAGCAGTTAGAGGAATGGGCACCGATTTTGTGCTTTAGTTGCCGAAAAACCACAGACCATGGTCAGTGTATTCACAGTGGCATAGTGCAAGTCTGCTTGATTAATGTGATGTGTATTTGAAAAAAGGACGAGGAAGAAAGTCATCGAAGAAATTTATCATGCTGGGTGATACAATCGCGCCACGTAAGTGTAAATAATAGCGTTTACATATATTCAAAAGCTAAATAATTTATGTGTATGTATACACAAGTATGAGCAGCCAAATGTTTAACTTGGAAGAAAAAATGTCACAAGATAAGCAGATGAGACTGGAATAGTAATGGCTGTAATGGGGTTTGAGGGGTCACCGGTCTGTAATGATAAGATCCCGAGGGTATGTGACCGGTTATCGTGCACAGCAGTAGTGGACCAGGGTGTCGAACCCATAGAGCCACAAGTTATGAGAGAGCAGCATTAACCCCATCGGGACGTCCTGAAAAAACAACCGAAGGAAAAGGTCGCACCAAACACCTATATATATATGTATGGAAGAAAACGCATTGAGCGCTCAGAGAGTAGAAAATGCAAGTAATTTTCAATCTATATGCGAAATAAAATCACGCTCACACGAAAAAAACTACCACTTTTCGCGTACTATGTTGGTAAATACACCTATCTGTATATAGAAAAAAGAAACAACAACATCACAGAGTCCGCAGAAAGTTATACAATGAAAGAGTTGCTCGAACGGCGAACCCCATGCGCAAACTGTGTTTTGCTGCGCGCTCGATATGGCAGGGAAAAAATAAGCCATTTATTTTTTAGTTTAATCAAAGCGAAAGTCGTCGGGAAATATTTGAGCACGTTCCTATTTCGTCTGCAAATACATTCCACAAACACCCGTCGTTCCAACGTGACAAAAGTCAATTTCCCCAAACAAGTTGGTACTGATGGGTGCGCGAAAAATCTAATCAACGTATGCAATATATATGCGTCAATTTCAATCTATTCGGAAAATTTCGAATTTTTTATTTTCTTTTTTCATTGAATTATTCTGATTTAGGATTAAATAAAATTTTATATCTTAAGAGGAATTTAAAATTAGTATTTATGAGTCATCCCACCAATGGTTGCCGACACTAAAACATTATAACTGTTTCTATCGGAAAATACTTATAATGCCACGTGTATGCTCGTTTTAAATAATAAAGAAATTTATCATTCAAAAATAATTATTAAACGCTATAAGTGTAATTTGCATTATATTTTTTTGAATTATTACTATCCTTGAACAGCAATTAACTTTAATAATGGGCAAAACAAAATTATGCACCTTTAATCAAACGAAAACATGAAAATTGAAAAGCAAATTAACAAAATTAGATGCACGTAAGTATAACATCGTCTGGAACACGTATAAGCTCTAAAGTAACGATGCATATCGAGAACGGAGCCGTTGTTTTGATGTGTCGTCGAAATTTGAATCGACTCAATTAGCTTAGATTATACCTTCTATATGGAAGGCCAAGCGTGCATGTCTTGAGGGTGTTTGTTCCTTGATTAATCCAGCTATAGTAGAGCTCGAAGATCTTCCGATGCATGCACGATTATAATGTAAACGGACACGTCCTGATCTAAGTACAGAAGCGAATATTATCATCACAATGCAAGCTCCCTCTGCTTTACAACCTTGTCCTCAGGGCCGTCTTTACAAACCGTAACTAAATTAACCACGGCAAACGGCGGCAAAATATTTAGAAACAATGACCAAATTGGAGACCTAAGTAAACCTTGTAAAAAACGTAATTTGACCACCGGCAACGATACGTGCAGAAGGAGAATACCAGAAACAAACAATAAATAAGTCCAAACGAGAGCTGCGAGGTCCTTAATAAATAAATATCAAATATGAGACGAGCGCATCCTTTGGGGGTACGGCCTATACATATATATCTTCTATAGAGAGAACCCTTAATGCAGAATTCATGAAGAAAGAGGCAAGTGGCCTTTTGGTAGTACGGGCCTGAGTGTTGCGAGTTCAGTAAACGTTGCAAGGAAAATGCCAGTCAATTTTCCCCGACGATGCACCATTCGCATGCAGCGCTGTTGGCTGTGTTCATGGGCCCAACTACCCACTTGTGTTAAACTGGTGCGCCCCGAATAGTATATGTAATATATACATTATATACTGTATGTACAATGCAGGAGCTAGAGCCAAATAATATTTGCATGGAATATATCAAGAGCTTTAATCAGTCGCTAAACAAAAATCACCGTAAACAACTGTAATATCCACCAATGAGCAACGATAACTTTAACTTGGGATGAAGCCAGAATCGAAACTTGTTACCAAGTTATACAGAGCAGGCATTAAATTCAAGGTATACATGAATATCCACATCTCTGATTAATGAAGGTATCAATAATGTTCATTGATGGAATGTGCACTCCATCTGGCGGTGCAATCTGGAAAAGTAATTCGCGAAAAAATTTTGCATATAAAAATGGAATTGCACAGGCGATGGATAAGAGTATTAAAGAAAGGGATGGAAATTCGACAAAGACGACGTCGCTGCTGCTGCTGCCAGCGATATTACAGTTCATAGTGTGGAACACGCGAAATTTTAATGTCGTATCATCCGAAACTTAATACTTATATTCGGGATGCTGCTATATATATTCTTTAAAATTTGTAATATTTGATCCGACGCCAGGCGTGCATACAGCCGTTCAACATTGGTCATTACCAGCGAGGTTAATTGCACCAGAATGTCTTTTAATAAGGTTAATTGGCACTGAAGAAACGACCATACAACTGTACTCTGCTAATTCTTCTCTCTGGTTTACGAGGACTGATTGTGCGCCAGTTGTTTAAGTCTAGCTTATTATAACACCAGAAATACCAGACAAAAGTTATTAAAGCAGTATTGCAGCAGCAGACATAAGAAAGGGTTTTTAATTTCGTACCAGCAATTCTGTTTTCTTCCTATCTGAGTAATGTACACGGGTTAAAATATAAATGACCCCAACTTTTTTTTTTGAAATTAGATTAAGATGAATACAAATTATGGCCTCTAGCATCCCTAAAAAAGAAAGTCTTAGAAGTTTGCCAAGCCAAAATGAGACTATAAGCTCATCGGAAATTTAGGAGACAGCATCCATGGACCACAAATTTTTAGGGGATGAAATGAGAGTAGGGGTGATTTGGGTTCAGAACCGATCAGTGTACAGAAGAAGGAACATCAAGAAACATTAGCGCCAACAGTGGGAGAAATGCTCAACTATTAAGAACTTTACAGCATCTTCTACCTGTTGCTGCCGATGTCTACTGCCTATCCCATGGCGCCCATTATAGATTCTCCCACCTGAAACATTCATGCATATCGGCGACTCACACGACTACTGGCGAGGACGAGGCTCGCTTCGATCTCCCCACTAATTAGCAATAATAATATGCGCTCGCGCAGGCGGTAATTAAAAACTTGACTCATCGATTAAATTAAGGGGCATACACAATGCAAATGCGAATGCACATTCAAGTACGGATGACGTCCACATTAGAATTATTACTTGGAGTGCATATCAAGTTAATTAGACTGGCATGCGGAGCGCGGCACAAAAAGCTCACTTAATTGCTGATCTCAGATACGGGATGGTGGACCGGTTGCAATACGAGATGGCGTTGGCGGTATAGACTTTCTGGCTTTTCCGCGGGGGATCGATATAAGGGTTTCTCTTGAACGAAGAGCGAGACGGCGACAGAGCTGCATAGCTGGAAATGCAGTACCTTCGTTCGAAGAAGGTTGACCATTACCGAACATAGAGCAGAGAGAAAGGGCAGTCGCTGCATCAATTCAAAGGACCGACAGCTAAAAAAAAACCATCCCCAAGGTTGTAAATCAAATTTTCCAAAAGGAGGGGTTGAGCTTTGGAAAGTATAGAGAGCTATGAGAGAGCCGGAGAGTTTAAAAATTAGTATTACCCCTAGGTTGGAAATTTATACCAGTCACGAATAGAACCAAAAGGATTTCTTCAGTAAATGTATATGTCATACTCGTTCTACTCCACATGTATGTTTCATTATTCCAGGAGCATTATTTCCTTGCTCGACGCAATAAGAAAACTTTATTTTCCTCGACGCATTGTTCGCTCACAATCCGACGCCTTTACCGAGGAAAATCTCCGCTTTATTTTGGGTATTTCTTCTCGAGCAGCGAACACTTTATAATTGCATTTCCTAGCAGGCACGTAAGACTCGAGTGGATTTCTTTTCGCTCGTTGTGCGACGTTTCAACGGCCAGCAGCAAAAAATAAACGACAAGCTCTGGAAAATCAACAACGAGACTCTTGTTTGCCGTTACTTCTTGGAAGTCAATTTGTTGGACCGTAACATTGTCTTGTCTGGGGCGTAAAACGAATGAGCCAAAGTATTCATTCAATTTCGATATGAGATGGGAAATGGTAACATTCCCTCACAGCGAATTTGTGTGTGTGCATGTCTATGCCAGAGTGTATAAAATCCGACCAAAGTAAATAGAAAATGAAGCAAAAAGTAAACAGATACCAGGCTGGGATAGGTCCCCGGAGTTTCCGGAGCAAATAAGTGTGCAAAGACAAAGGTGGGGAGATTCATATCGAAGGGATCTCATTTAGACGAAAAGAATAGTAGGTCTAGCTGCATCCTATATTGCACACACCTGACTTGATATTAAACATAGGGAAGAAGTCCCAAGAAAATGAGATTTCGGCAAGAAACCTTTGGCGCAAAACCAACGAGTTTATCATACATATTATTTGAGCAACATTTATTTTATGCGCAAAGCACATTAAGTATGCCAATATTTCCTTTAAACATCTGTGAGCAAATGTAAAGGCCGCGAAACAAATTTACCCTACCTATTGATTGCATCTAATTGGACTTTTATTTACTGCAAATGCAATAAATTCGAAATAATCGATACTTGACCTATTGCTAATTACCGTAATTGTATCGCTATAAGAACTACTTTCAAAAGCGATAATTAATATAGATTGATTATTGGATTTAATTTCTTTGCGAGCATTTTTTCATTTCATATGTTAATGCGTATTATAAAGAAATAAAGTATGGTTTTGTGGTTATTGCTTTTTAATAGGCATTACTGATTATTGCAATTTATTTCAGCAGAGGCAATAATTTTACTTTTACACTCGGTTTTTTCATTAATATTTTAATTTAATAATCATGTGTTTTGAAAAATATCATTTTAACTTCATCAACCATATTCAATAAAAGTTTATATATATAATTTTCTGAGAACAGCTTTTCAAAAACAATATAAATTATAAAATAAATATGAAAACTGAAATTGTCAAAAAAAAAAAAAACTATAATCAAAGTTGAGCTCAGATGAAATAAATATTCCTTGGTCTATCTTAATAAAGTAATTCAATGTTTATATATTTTTCTTGGGGTCCTCTCAATATTGAAGAAGTCGACAGGATATGAGAGTCCCCCTTAGGCACATATATGACCTTACACGTGTGTGATCCAGAGACTAAATATATACCGAGTATAGAGTCGTAGAAGAGAGAGATGCTCTCCTTCAACACTGGTAGAAAGTACACACGTTGCGAGATGTAATGTAATATATATGTAATGCGGCCGTCGGTCCTATAGCCTCATATACAACCTAAATGTCCGAAAGACTTTTAGCCTGACCGCGGCTGGGATCACGTACCGCCTCCAACAAATTGGAAGTGAAGACATAGCCCCGTGACGTGTCTACAATAACGTGCCGCACGTAAAATTCCATATTTCGATATATACGTACCTGTGGGGCATAAAAAAAAGCAACAACACAAGCGGACCAAGAGAAAAACACTTCCATATACCTTTAGACCAATTTAGGAAAGAAATGAAGTTTATCATTTTCCAGCGTAGCTGGAGTTACATTTATCATGTACGGAGACTATTTGGAAGAGAGATACGGATGTACGTATGTATTAAAAAGCAACGAACCGTTGACGACGATATGCGATGGGTGGTAATTTAGTAGTCTGCATGCAACAAATACCATTTGGAAGAAGATATACACATTGAACGCGCGAATAAAAATTGAATAGTCTCTCTATACGTCTGTCTGCCGCATATACACTTTGGCCGGCTTATGAGTTCATTTCATTAATGGATTTTGAACATTCTGCACGCAAAATAGTTTTTCAGCCATCGCTAATGAACATTGTGTCCTATTTGGTCAGAACTGCACATCCTGGGACTGCACAGCTAGCCATATGTAAACTATATCTGTATGTATGCGGTAGGAAAGCTTAGAAGAGGACAAACTAGATAAAGTTATTTGGAAATGAAGCATCGTTTAGCTAATAACACTCCATGCCGTTCCATGAAAAGTAAGTCGACGGTGCTTGTATTTAATTAAAACTATTTCGAGCGCACAAGCCTCGTGTGCTCCTTATCGTCGAAACTTTCTTAATATTGCACCAGTGCCAAGCACTCCGAATTACCGCTGTATACTCTTTACTTTATCGGTGCAATGAGAGACAAACAAACTACTTAGTCTAACTAGAATACCGGCATTACGGGCAATGGATCTAAACATATAGCTACTGTGCGGCCACTCGAACTTCAAATGAAAATACGATAAGTAAAAAATCACTCACCTTCCATAAATCCGCCATTACTTGGCTTTCACTTTGGGGGTGCAGTACGAATACGGGACGGTGGATTTCCTGAAATAAAACAGAACGTATTAGCTACTTTTTTATCATCTGGTCAAAAGAGTAAAGATAAAGATTTTCATTACTCAAAAATTATTAGCGAAACTTTGGTAAATAGTATTTAAAGTGGAAGACTAATTTTGAAAATGTACTTTATCCATATATTGAAACTATACATTTCATATAAGCTATAAAAACTAATTGAAAATGAAAACAAAAATGTATGAATTTAAATTGTTTAATATACTTATATAAACCAGCGGATGTAATTATAAACTGAATTAAATTAAAATAATAAAATATTGAGTAATTTCAAAGCTGCTTTAAATCTCGGCGTACAAAATAAAAAAAAAATTATTTGCATTGCAAGTAATACAAGTACAAATACATATTAATGCAAATTTTCAAATAAGAATCGCATCTTTTCCGCTTTGGCCAGAGATCCTGGACCGTTTGCAAGGGATGAATTTCGGGGATTTTCCCCAGTGCAGCATTCGGCTTTTCAGAGGGCGCATGCACCGAAAACATGCGCCATCCGTTCTGTACTTCGTGCACTGCCAAAACAACTATCCCGTCGTTCCGCCATCTTAAACACCATGCATATTCACGAAACGTTCAATTATTTTTTCACGCATCATCCACTCTTGCTGCTAAACGAGATGTCAAGGTAATCCTAATATAATTAGCTAGCTGTAAATTAATTAAAACATGTTGTAATAATCCGCGAGTGCATCATACCGACCGAGAGAGAGAGAGAGAGAGCAAAAACATCGAAACAATATCCAAATGATGTCGAATAATTCGCTTAGTTTTGCATATGCAAAGTCATCGAAAAATAAGCCGGGGCTGCAAATGTAATTAGAATGCGCCGACAGACGTGCAGTTATATCCGTTGCTGCGAAAACAGACGTGCATCCCGGGAGACTTGACTTTTTGTTCTTTTTTGCTGCTGCATTTTTTTGCCGTTGTTCTTGAAAGCTTTTCGTATATGTATAACTTAGCAGCCATTTCGTATTCCACTTCTATAATACGAGAGCGCATGCATATAATTCGTTTGACTTAATTATTATCATCAGCGAACGTGCATCGCAGGATTAACTCGAAGCAGCGAGAGACTTCTGCAGCTGTAATTACCGTCGGAACCGACTAAAGCCTCGCAAGCACTGCAAGTCGAAACTTTATAAAATATAGTACTGTATGTGTGTATGTGTGTGTATGTGCACACACAACCGATGCGATATTAGCGACAATTTGCATTTTACCATGCAATTATATTCGCGCACAGCTCAACGTATATGATAATGAGAATAGGACCCGACCTGCGAACATCCCATGGCTACATATTTTAAATATTATTATTGTTATTACTTATTAGACTCGCTAATCGATCGCTTTATGTTAATATACGAGACATATAAAGTTCTCCTCGTTTCATTATCTATAGCTGTAGATAATTCTAAATATACAGAAGCCTTTTTGGATTAATTGTAAGCATTTATAATGAAACTTATGAATTCAGTACTTGGAAGGAATTAAACATAGGTATCTAGTAATTTTCTAGATCATTTTAAGAAAGGCGCGACCTGATATCGAGTTGAAATCAAATGGCGGCAGCACTTGCCAGCGATCGCACTTTGCGGTTGTGCTTTGCTACGCATTTGCGTTCCGTAAATGAGATCCTTGATTGGACTGTTTCTGTGTGCGGTTTTGAAAAGAAAGTGAAAGTTTCCACATAAAAAAAAGGAAATTCTTCGGTGTGGGAACCAGTACAAAAAAGGGTCTCAAATAGCTGGCTTCTAAATCTAAATCACTTTCTGGGGACAAAATTTATAGTAAAAAACTTCCATAATTGAAATTTAAAAAAGAACTGATGATAATAAATATGAAGCAAAGTTAAAAACAACTTTTATCAAAAAGGAAAAACAGCAAAAACTTGTGACCTAGATTGCATGGACAATTAACTGAAACCATTTTCTCGCCCCCGAAGCTCAAACCAGTAACAATAAGTCATTGTGTTTCCGGATAGTTTCCTTTTCAATTTATTATACAACATTTTTAATCTGAAATTATTGCAATCGATATTGTTAGTTATGTATAAACGTGGGCGCCACTTTTTTCCGCGCTCGGTAGCCTTCTATGAGTAAGTGACAAAAGGATTTTCAAAGCAAAAAAAAAAAAAGAAATACAGCGGCAGCAAAAGAATCCTCTTCGTGGGTGTTTTTCGCTAATATACATGCACTGAATTTTATAATAGATAGCTGAGCTGTGTGTGGCTGATGTGTTTTCGCATGCAAGAGACACACGAGACATGAAAGTAAGCTATTTGTAGACTATACTTGCATATATAAACACATATTTCTTCTTAGCGTACACATTTTTTGTCACTTTTGTTATCTCTTTGTATTTTATTTACTATATGCGAGTATAATATACGCAAAAAGAACATTGCATGCAATTCATATATTGTTATATCGTTCAACACCCACATGATTATGTAAATGGTAAAACCAACAAAAAGACTCGAAAAATATGTAAGTCAGAAAAATTAAGGTGTGATTGTAAAATGGCGACAGTATAATAAATATATTAGAAATGAAGCATTGGTCGAATGAGTGAACACTGTCAACAGTAGAGTAGCAATAATTTTTGCAAGTCTATACGACCAGTGATAAAGTTGTTTATTATTATTGGTCGCATTTCCATGGAAGCAACTCCGTCGGCGGCGACTCCGGTTCGAAATATCTAATTCAATTTTCTAAAGTATACGCAAACGATCATAATGATAATAACAACAAATACTGCACTTATATGTTTAGGTTGCCGCTGCTGCTGCACATCTCCAATTCTCCGTTGTTACCGCAGCAAAAAATGCATCGAGGACAAACGAATTTCATTTGAGAGGCGAGCCCGAAGAACATTTATGAAATGGAATTGAAGTCTTCCCGCAAATACTCTGCACCACTGCAATTGCATCCATTCATTCAACTCCGGGCCAAAATACACCACTCAGGCCATCAAACTTTATTTTGCGCACACATCTATCTCATACATTTGTAGAAAAGTTTTGTTCATTTTATACTTACTGTTATTCTGTTGTTCTGCCGCCAAATTGTTAACGTTGGATCCGTTCTCGAAACTTTTTGACACAATTTTCAATCAATATATTTTCATAGTTGTTGGGGAAAGAGTTAAGACCTTTTTGTATAATAAATACTATGCTTGGTTAATTTATACCTTCGCTAAACAATTAATTTCAGAAACAATAAAACCCATATCGAAATATAAACTTCAGAAAAAATGCTTATCTTAACTCGTTTGTAATTTATATTTTGGAGAGTTTATTTATTGTAAAATCAAGACAATAAAAACTACAAAACTGCTGGTCTTATTTTCTCATTCATATGATTTGCAATTAAAATCCATGAATAAATAAAATTAAAAAAATAATTTCCTGTTTTGCCACCAAGTAGTCGTTAATAGAATTCATTCTGATTTAAAAATGGTAAGTCCTATTAGTGGAACCAAAATGTAAATTAGCGCAAAATCTAATTAAGCCTTATCTGACGCTAAAGTACATCTTAAAGGAGCACTGCTCATACAGAAGTATCGACCACTGTGCCCAACTTTAGTTTCCAATAGTAATTTCACTAAGAAGACTTTACAAACAGTTGGCTAGTCTGATGCTTTCAGATCAGGCAGAATGGCCGATGATTTATAGACCGGATTCCAGCACTTCAAGACCAGATCGCCCAATGGTGGCGATTGGTATAGAGGTGTGTGAGACAGGTAGGTGTGTTCTGAAGACGGTTGGCAGCAATTTGAAATTTCGAAAAAGGCCTCTATCGAGTAAATGTTCAACTAAGGATGAGGCCATCAGCTTTTTATAGATTGGAAAAAGAGTCCAGAAAGCGCATGCTCTTCGCCAAGCCAGGACACGCACACTACTTCTATGTATATGTGCGCCTCCAACTTCTCTAAAGAGAGGTGCAATGCATATATTTGCAGAGAGTGCGTGCGTGCAAAATAATATTATGCAAATCACCAATTGCACTTACCACTCCTGCATAAATAAGAAAGTATAGATAGTTGCATATACTTGGTTTAAAATTGAACCTTTAAAAATAATTAACTAAATAAAAATCGTATTTTTTATTTTTTGAAAAAAAAATTAGTAATTAGACACGCACTAATAAAGATATATGTATAGCTATGAATATTAATCATTTGTTGGAAAAAATGTTCGTGCAGCTAATAAGCTGCTACATAATAAAACTTTGAAGGATCAAAAAGGACGCCGAAACATCTGCATACATAAAATAATCGCCGCATAAATTTATTGTCGCAAAAAGCAAACATGAGGCTAGCAAATCGGCGTTTACAAACCAGAATTGCATGTCATTCGAATTATATTCCAATTAACAAAGTAATCAGATCATTATTTTAATAAAAAAGTTGCCTTTCTCCTTTTAAACATCCTATAACATTAAAAATTATTTTTAAGAAATATATTAATTTGTAGAAGTTTTTTTTTTTCAAGTTATTAAGTATTCTTTCAAAGAATGATTTGATTTATCCTATAAAATAAATATTATGCCAGAAAACTATTACAGAAAAATAAAAACAATAATGTCCAGCAAAAACCATAAGTTATAATTAATATCACAACCAGTTCTAGTAGTAACTACAAGTAATTTAATTTTTGAACAAATATATTTAGATCGTTAAAAAAATAAAGTGCATAACAATGTTTTAAATGATAAATCTTCGAATTTGTCTTAGATAAACGAAAAATTTAGTTTGTTTAATGTTAAAAATATATGTTCCAATTTTTTTTAAAATAGTTACAAGAAGCTTAGGCATAATAGTTCAACTTATTCTCGTAAATTTTTTGAAAGAAATTTAAAATGACGAGCTTTAAAAATTTCGTCCCCAAATGGTAAATATTGAACCTGTAAAAACATATAGAAAAAGGAAACAGAAATAAATAAAAAAACTTATCAATCAATTAATCGGCTTCTTTGGAGAGAGTATCTGTAAAATATATAGTAAAATGAGCGTCCCTTCTAATTTATGCGCACCATAAGAAAATTACCGTTGCGTAAAAATATACATACACAGATAGAACGTCGTGTTTGTGCAAAAACCAGGAGGCAATATATTCGTGGGAATTTTTACACCAACTTTACGTATACATTTATTTATTTGTGTGTATATTCGAATGTAAGCGGAAATGCGATTCGATGCGATCGATGGATTCCACGAAGAGTCGCTCACCATGACGCGATTATTATTTATACGCATTTACTCTTCGAGTACTGCACTTATATACTGCAACCGAATAGCTTTAAAACAGAACAGCTCTTCGCCCGTAAGAGATTTTTTTTAATTCGCAGCTCATAAATGCCAACTGAATATATTGCAAAATATATCGAATTTCCTTTTGGTCTTCGAAGGACGTATATTCTTCTCATTTTATCAAAGATGCTAGAAAATTCCAGGGTATCACTTCTAGAACTGCCTTGCGAAATAATTTCCATGAAAATTTACTTTCAAGTTAACGTCAATTAAGATTACTGAAATCTACCTATATATCTATAGATATATATTAAATTAAAAAGTTTTTAAAGGCGTGCCCATTGCATAAAGCGCAAGGAATTCAAAGGTATCGTCTGTATGTATAAACTACAATTTGCGTCCATTTTGCCTTGATCTGCTTCCTCAGCGAGCACTCACTCGCAATCATTGGCGATTTGCATAAAATGCTCACTTGCATCAATGCAAATCGAGGATAAAGGTCTAAGGGGAGAGAGCATACGTCAGTTGCAAAGCGATAAAAGCAACACATCCCACTTTTACAACAAGCAATATCTGTTTATTCATACAAACTTCCCAAGTTAAAACAAATTAAAATTACCGAATTTTGTACTTTGCAAAGCCATCATTTAAAGTCCCTCTCTCTGGTTCCTGAAAATGGACTCTGCTATTCGTATTGAGATTGTTGAATAATGATGTAATTAATGCGCAGCTATTCAAAAGACCACCAAAGTCGCGCATACTTGTTCGGCGCGAGAAACGCAAAATGCAAGAAAAGACGTCCCACTTATAATTCCATCTTCTCATTATCGCGAGCCGCATTGATATCGGTGTCAATTAACGCCGCACATTATTTTGTTTATAAGTTTAATTAGAAGCAAGCTGCTCCGGATTTCGTTTAATGTATTTTTAAATGGTATAATAACGGAAATCGTTATCAATTTTAGAATGATGGCTTCAGTGCATTTCCAAAATTTTACTAAACTTAAGTTTAGAGTGTTAATGATGGGGCCCATCTTATATAGACAACTAAACCCTAAGTTTTCAAAATGTTTATTGACGTTTTAAAGATTTTGAGAAAACTGAAATATATAACAATCTAGGAAATTTGAAATTTCAAACGGAACCCAGCCTTCCTTTTTGAATTGTAAAGTATTGTACAATAACCGAAGGTTCGCTTTTATCTACGTATGCTTATTATACCGAGCAACAGTGTTTACATCACACTGACAAAAGCAGTTAATGACTGTCTTTAAGGTCAAGAAGGCAATTGAGTGAAAATTTAATTGCTGGTACAGTTATGGCATCAGAGGGTTAACGTTGGAGACTGAAAGGGTTTTTCATACTTAACTACCGTTACGTAATGTATCGCGTGTCTTCCAAAGCAAAACACCAACACGCCGATACAAAAGAGTAATATACGCAGAGATAAATGTATAGGACAACACTGGGGCATCAGAGAAGAAGAGGCTGCCGTAAAATAGGCAATAAAATATGAACTCTTCTCTCGTGACGTTGTTGCTGGTTGCGTTGGGTTGTTACCGTTAGCTGGTCTTGCGGAACGTTGCGGGCAATAAACGTTCGTATTTTTGAGTCAGTATCGCGTAAGCAACCAAATCTAAAATATATTCACTAAAAAAGTGCCATGTGCGAGAGGTGTGTCTTTGAGAAGTTCAAAAGCGATACCTATTTTATATAAAAGTTTCAAAATGAGATATTAATAAATCCATAAGGTAAGTTTCAAATTCTAAAAAGAAAGGGAAAAATATGATTTAATATTCGGAGTTTTTGATCTCTTGTAAACAGAAAACAGCCGCAAGTCCGTGCTTATGTATATTTATATATATAAATTTATAATATATATTGCATTAGATTTGATTCGATAAGAGGTCCAATAATTTACCATAATGTCGCAGTTTAATTGGACAGGAACGGCGCGGGAAAATAAAAAAGGGCCGTATCAACTTTCAAAGCGTGTTCTTTTTGTGTGCGCGCAGAAACCATACGCGCTGACCGCGGCTTGGACGTCGTCATAAAAATGTTACTTGTCTGCAGGATTTGTGCAAATACAAGTTCAACCACTTTATAGAAATTGCTACTCTTAAAATAATATATATATATATTATACATATAACTCGAAGCGGGCTTCGTGGCGAATAACAAGCTTGTTTTATTCGGACATTGTCTACCCGGACTCGCAGAATCGATGCCATTTATATAAGAAGGCAACCTCATTTAGATACAGTAAACTTGTATGTGACCCCGCAGTTGACGACTGCCATCACTGATACCCTGATGTCAATTCAAGCGAGAGCAAGAAAGTGCGAAAACGTTAGCGGCTATTAGACACATTCGGAATATCGCATAAAAAAGGGTCCCGCGACTTATATACCATCAATTTGCATATACATGAATCCAGATTAGGACTGTGGAGCGACAAACAACGAACGCAAAGATTGTTTAAAAGACACTCTCAGGGGGTAAAACTCTGCGTCTAGAAACTTGAGATCTTGCAGCAGTAGTATATTCCAAGTTCCGGCAAAGCGCGTCCTATAAAACTTCCATAGCTGGGGATTTGCCTTCTATTACGTTTGCCCTTTTATTTCACTGGATGATTTTCCAGGTCAAAGAGACACATATTTTTCGGACACGCCCGAAAATATCACAGAAACGAAAAACAATTTTCGCCCCCATTGTATCAATATGGGTTGTAATAAATAATAAGTCGTGTGATTTATATATTTTTTCGGCAAAAAAAAACAACAACAGTCTGGCACTTTACAGACTTATATATATATATATACATATAGTATCGAGAGGAGAGATTGGAAACGGAGAAGGCTTTTTTTTCGTTTTGTTTCGAAAGAGCGGTTGGTGCGTGGAAAATACAAACGACCTGTTTTTCCGCTCTCCCATAACCGCCCTCTCTTTAACAAACCATACCAATATCTCAAAGTGAGACCGAGACAGTTTTATAGTCGCACAAACGATATTATTACAGAATAAATACTCCTTATTATATTATTGCCGCTCATTTAACACTCTTTATTTACCGAGAAAATAAACTGATCGTAATTATCTACCTTTGTATGAGTTTGTATATATTTGTTTTTCAATTTCCAATGACTTTATGATCTTCTGTTTAAATATTTGAACTACTTAATAATTACTGTTTAATCGATGTGCAAATAACTTCTTTGAATAGTGTATATTGAAATAAAAACGGTAGTTGAATAATTTAGCAAATTTTAATTTTTTTACGGTAAAAGAATTTAATATTTCAGAAATTGAACAACAAAAATTCATATCAAATATATCTAAAATGAAAAGAACAAAACAGTTTGATGCAAGGTATTTTCACATGAAATATATATGAGTGAAGGCGTTTGTTGATTCGCTCATTTTCGCTGCTGGTATCAGAAGAAAAAGTTAAGACCCTTGGAAAAGTGTAGACAACAAAACCGGGGCGCGCAGATAAAACCGTGTGTAAAAGTTGGATGCCGTAGACTGTGCTGCAAGCATCCCATACTGGTAAAAGAAAATGAAGACATTCCGAGGCAAACTGTTGCAGTGCAAATTCGAACCGCGCACTCATAACAACAAAATTCGCATGTCGAACGAGAGAAGAATCTTATTACACATAAAATATGGAAGTTTGCTCGTCGGCGTGCAAGCAATAGAGATGCACATGCAAATAAAAATTTGCACCTCCTACACACATACTCAGCATGTAGAAGTTTTCGTTGAAATGCATACATATTTTGTTCAAGTGTAGCAACAATTTGTATCAAAAGTTTGCAAATGGCGCGGACATTTTGGGTGGTCTGAGCGATGCAAAGAGGAGCAGCAGAAAGGGGGAGCGGGCGATGCGATCGGGTAGCGCGAGCAGCAATCGGAATGAAGCAAAAACTGGGGTTATAACGAGATAATTACATTAATCGTCGATAAATTTCCGACTTTATTTGCTGCATGTATCTGCATGATATTAAAAAGTTTTACGATATAATCCCATTATGCACCCAAGTGCATCTCTTTTCTCTCAGCACACTCACACACATAGTAGATACTTTTAGCTGAAGACTTCTGTTGCCGGCAGAATTAGTGATATGTATAAACGGCTCCTCGCACGGTTCACTTGCATCATGCATATTATTCCACTTGTATGTATATAATATTTATATGCGACGTTAATTTTACATTCAGCAGCAAAGGACGAACGGTTGAGATGATGCGATGCGATGATGATCGTCAAGTGAAACACGCTCGAAAGCAATAATTAACTGAATATTTTAATTAAGTTTCCTCTTTATCTCTAATCCACGGCGGGAATACTCATACACATATAACGTGGCCATCAGCAACAGGATAACTACTTACTTTGCAAAACAACAAATGTGTATCCGTCTCAGCTTGTTATAATAATATTGCGCTCGTTGCCCTTTCTTTTATGTACATGTATTTTGTATTTTACGGTTTGGCTCTTAGCTGTAGCTACAATTCGTGCGAGAATATCAAAAGAAAAATTAGGTGTTATCGGCAGAGAGGTCCTTGTGAAAATTCGGTGTTCAGGGGCAAAAAAAAAAGAAGGAAAAAAAAATTGTCGCAAGGAGATTTGGCTCGCTTTATGTTTCCACGCTCTTTTCTTCTCACGTTGTTCTCACTTATAAATAAGTTACCCTGATAAGAGAGGTGTAAAAACCCTTTGCGAAACTTAGCAAGGACCTTTGTACTAGCACGAAAAGACTCAAAGTTTTCCGTTTTGACTTTCATTTGATGTGACTAACACTAAAATTGCCTAAATAATTTGACATTTTCTTTTCACCTCTCGAGAGAAATATAGATTTCTCTATTGATAAATGTAAAATATGAAACTTTAATAGTTGGCCAAAGAAAATAAGAAAAACCGCCCTTTCTGTGGAGAAACTGAATAAATAAAGAAAATTCAATTTACTAGAAGTTTTTTGTTATAAATAAAATATTTATTAGCGGTGTTTTACGTTTGCACATATCCCAGAAACTTATCAATAAATAATAATCCCCGTACCCGTATAAATTTGCGCGTGTGCGAAAGTCGATAATAAAATAAACCGCTGCACCTGTCTTAAATAATGCAATTTCGCACTATGGAATAAATAATGAATTCGTCGACGCGCACAAAGAGACAGACGAAAAGAAAACAAAAGAAAGAGGTTGTAAAAACTGCATTGCGGAAATTTCTTAAAACTGTTTTAATCAGAATATACTAGAGTGCATATGCACTGTAAAAAATATACGGAAGAGGAAAATAAGGAAGACACACCCGGGCAATTCGTGTGCTACATACACTATACTCATTTTACTTTTACTCCACCCTACACTTGTATGCTGCCATTTTCATCCACTCAACTTTCGAGCGCATAGCATATAGTACACACGAAAATCGCTACCAAATGAAAAACTATAAAAGAATCCCAAGAAAATACACGCCAACTATTGTTGTAAAACGAAAAGCGCAATGTATGACGATGCGATGGAAAATGAAAGGAGATAGAGAACAAGAGCTTCTGCTTAGTTGGTCGATGCTCATTTAGCCGAACGACTTTGAAGATCCCATCGTGAGTAGCGCATATAAGGAGAAGACACACACACACAGACCGAGTCCTAATCTATTTAATTAAAGCATATTATCTGTTGCAATCTTAATCGTTACGGCTGAAAGAATTTACATAAATTACTTGTTTACACCGGCCAAGTCATCCGTGCGTTTATCCTTCGCTGATAGTTTTAAGGGGCGGCCGTAAAAGGAAAATATTAGACTCCATTCGACTTTGGGAAACTAATCAAGCAATATCAACATAGCGTGAGTGAGTCAAAGATAATAAATTCGGTAAATAAACAAAATTATGCGACTTAGCTCAAAGTTTCCTCTAATCATACCCTGTTATATTTATTGAACGCACAGGCATGAAAATCAGCATAATTCATTTTCGAGAAAAAGGGTGAAAAGAAGGAGCGGAAAAAAGTACGAACTATTATAAGCGCGCGAATTCGAACACTCGGATGTCTTAGAGCGGAATATTAAATGCTCGTAAAACACTCGTAAGTGCCATTAAATTGCGAGAAAGACATTGAAGGCCAATTGCTTGTTAAACAAGAGAAATTATTGTTTGCTTAACTCGGTCTCTAATGCCTCTTCAATTTTCCGCACAAAAAAATATATTCCTTTTATGCGCTTTATTATAATATAATATTATAAAATGACAGTTTTAAGTAACCGAATCAATGAATTATAATATTAAATAATTAAATAGTTGTGCAACTAGCACTGGTAGAAAGGATTATATTTCGAAAAATGAAAATAAATAGAAACTTAAATAAAATTGCGAATGTTACATTCATTTTTACTATCTGCAAGAACATGTGCATGATTCGTAAGATAGTCAATTAATTAAGTAAATTTATTGAAAGAATAAAGTTAGAAAGTGCCATTAGGTGAGTTTAAATGCAGAATTAAGTTCCACTTTTAAATGTCAATGAATGCCTTTTTTTATTAAAATATTATTCGAACCAATACATTGGCGAGCGAGCAAATAAAAGCGAGTCGTATAAGATTTTATTTATATGTATTGGCGCATAAAGATTAAATAAAAACGTCTGCACGAGCGCGAAGAAGCCATAAACTGGCCAAACAATTAGGTCTGAGATGAATTTTAAGCATATTTTCACCAATACATATATATGTAGGATGCAATAACAACTGTAAGCTCTGTATTATCATTATCACTGCAAGAAAAATATGGAATTAGCATTTTTCACTTTTCACTGTTTTTAAACTCTGCAGTGTATGTGTATGTATATTGCAGAAAAACATCAGCAGCAGCAGTTTGCGCGGGCAAATGGC
Source organism: Holobus sp. GC000080 (assembly GCA_030556065.1). Classification (NCBI taxonomy): domain Eukaryota; kingdom Metazoa; phylum Arthropoda; class Insecta; order Coleoptera; family Staphylinidae; genus Holobus; species Holobus sp. GC000080. The sequence goes on from JASKGO010005840.1 coordinate 31,279, forward strand.
ACGTTCACTTTGGCCTCTCTACATATACGGAAAAGAAGAAGGAACGACATCAGACATGCGATGCACGTAAAAATGCATATTGCAGCTCGCTGGCCGACGGCTGCGCCACACCCTGAAACCCATCCGCCATGGTGTGCAGCAGCACTATAACTCGGAAATGGCAGAACATGCGACACGATGCACGGATATCGTCTCCGGAGTCCTCACAAACACACAGAGAAGATGAGGACGACGTATAGTCGTTTAAAACCCGGCCAGCGTTTCAATTTCATTCACACGACCGGCAACCGAATTAGCTGATTACGTTCCAAACTTTGCCAATATCACAATGGACCCACACTCACACCAACAGTAAACACTGGTACAATTCAGGAAGGAATATGCAAAGAAGATAGAGGTACTTAGGGGTAGGTGTTTCGCACTTGTTAACAATCTCTCGGTGGATTCGGATAGTTATTAAGTAAGCCATTAGGTTATGGTTTAGGTAGTTGGAATTTGTCGGTGCATATAGTGCAAGTGCACATCTCTTAATTTATAACTTCGCCAACTAATCCTGAGAGTCGGCAAGGATGCAATTTGAATTTTACGAGTCCCAAAAACGACTTACTTCCTGCCATGCCCCCTCTTTCTCTCTCTCGCAAAATATATCTCGCTAACATATAAGGGCGAATTTCACCCTCTATTTTAAAATATATTTCGAATTGAAAACTGAGTATAGATTGCTGAGTTGTTTATGTTTGATGCAAAGGAGACAATTTGCAAATTAGTTTTTTTTTTCTGGAACAGAAGGGACTCTGTGTTTCATCATTGCGATTTGGGCAACACTACAGGGTCTATAAAATTTTTATCAAATATAAAAGATATTTAAAAACAATTTTCAACATTACTAACAATGAATTAAAAATATATTAGAATAATTTAATTTAAGTTCAATTACAAAAAATATTTATTGCAAATACAAATTTAAACATTATTCAAATATTAAGACAAAAGAAATATTAATTGAAATAATCAAACTTTTAGATAATAAATCAAATGTTAAGATAGACCCTGTAGCAAATACTCGCAGTAGTCTGAAGTTACAGCAGTAGTTTTGGTTCGGGAAAAGAAGCGTAATTGCGTGTGTATATATGCAAGAGCAAGAAAATTGGGCTCCAATCCAGCTGAGAGCACTCATAATAAATTCAATTAGAAAATGGATCCGCTCGATTTGTTTTCCTCGTCTTCAGCCTTTTGGCTTTGAAACTTATATGCTACACACTTTCAACTGTCGGACATCCAGCCAAAGATAGCACAAATTTACGCACGTAGCATACACATTGCGCTAATTTCGCTCCTCTTTGCAGGATTAATGTAAAGTACCAATTCGTCATGAACGGGTAACCGAACCATATATACATTTTATACTCTTTATCCATGCAAGATACACTGATGTATCTATAGTTATAATAGAAAGGAAGAGCCGGCGGTAATTTGCCACCCACATCCCTTTGAACTGCACCAGGTCGGGGGGCAGCAAAACGACTGCTACCAACTTTATGCCGGTTAGTCTATTTCATATTATATACGGCTCTGCTGCTGCTGCTGCTGTAGTATATACAGTAAAAAATATATTACACACGAAAGGGTTTATTAAATATACAACACGGAGGCAACATTCTTAAATAAATAAAAGACAAGTCCAAAGTAAATTAGCTCGACTCGTTTTAATGGCTTTAAATAAGAGAATCATAACTACGTGAACTGTAATATTATTCTGGACGCTTGGTCTTTTTAATACCATGAACAGCAGATTTTTCTAATGTCATGCAGTATATGTTCGGTCCAGGATAATAATAATCACGTAAATGATGTAAATACCAGCATCATGGACGAAGAATTTCTTTAAGACTTTCTTTCGACAATTGATAGGTATCATACGCATGCAATGATAACATTTATTTCTTAATACCTTTGTGGTATTCTAAGAACATAATTGATAGCTACTTCTATATAAATACACATATCTAGTGGTATTTTTAGTGTTGTTGTAGTCTATATTTAATATTTTTGATATCATAGTTACAGAGAAGTTAGAATTATCTGAATTATTGGAAAGTAAAAGGTTTTAGAAACAGAAGAATTGATAATTTAAATTAAAGTTTAAAAGGTTCATATCTAAATGTAAAATAGATATATAAATCAACCAAAGGATTGATTAGAATATTTAAAAATATTTTAATCTTGGGCCGTTAACAGAAACTAAACTGAATTTATGTATTCACTACTAGACGACCTTTAAAAACGAACTAGCATGGATAGGAGTTAAAAGAACCCACTCGTACCAAATGTACATATAAAACGCTGGTATATCGAGTTTGTAGAAGTGCAGGCGAGTCTTAATTAGCAAATGAAATTGAGCCAATAAAGAAGAAATGCAGCGCACGATATGGACGCAAAATACGTTTCCACGTATCTTTCTTATACTATAATTCATCGTTACGTGGAAATGTATAAAGTACATTTATATGTGTATAGTGCAGTCTATATACATTTATATATACAGTAATAACCCTCCAAAGCCATCGTCGTCGGTATTCACACTCACACAGGCTAGACAGTCTTTTTCCTATGGTGTACTAGATATTCGCTTCTTCATTTGTATATGTGAATATGTATAAATGTGATGTGTAAAAGGCAGGTATAAGTTTAAAATTCCAGCTCTTAAAGATATATCCTTTCTGTAGCGCGAGCTGCAATTATGGAAGAAGGCTTTTACGGAATCTCAAGTATTTTTTCCACCGCTAAGTGTATATATTAAAACATGCCCACTTTATATGAAACGTTTTTGAAAAAAGGTAAAGTGCAAAAAAAAACTACTAGAAATACCCGTAGTTGGTGAATGTGCATATCTATGACCCACACAATATTTCTGCAAGGTATTTGCTTCAATAAAACGCAAATCTATTAGGTTTTTGCTTGAAATATCAATGTCGAAATGCAATCATGACTTTTCAGAAAGCTTTTATATTGCTTTTATTTCCACAAGGTAGCAGATTTTGCTAAAGTTGATATGTTCCAGATACAAATTTTGATTAATTTTAAGGGAAGACTAATAAAATCTAAATATATTGTAGATATAACAAGATCGACAATATAATTATGCACTTAAGAGAAACAAGTCAATTAATAATGGCGGAATAATTAAACAATACATAAACAAAATCAATATAGCAATTTGAATATGTGATGTAAAACTTGTTCATCAATTAACATTTTATCTTTAGAAGGATACAAAAATAAATATGATATCGCTTACTTAATTGCATTTCAAACGATTACCAATTAAATTTTCTATTTTACATTATGATTAATCAGTGTATTTTTTCAGAATAAATGACAAAATAAAACATCGCTAAAAACGCCTAATAAATTTAGATCGTTATATTGTTTTAATAAAAAGCAAAGAACCATCATAGAACAAACAAGAACTGATTACTTTTACGACCTTTACGCGAGCGGTTTTCGACAAGTAAGAAACTAGGAGTTTGCGCACATCCTATAAACCGAACCACCATCCCATTCCCCATCCGAAAGACAGGACAACGCACACGGTTTACACACTAGAACCACGCAGTCATGAGATAACATTACCAGAATGGATCCTATAGGACTGTCTAATTTGATCAATTTGAAAAAATCTTTCGAAATGAAATGATGATAAAAGTACTTACTTTTTACAGGGAGTTCTCTATCCGCATCCATATTGCATCCTCTTCCGATGGGTAAAATCGGCCACACAACTGCGAGTGGAGTAGTGTTCGACATCGTTGGAGGCGCCCCGACGCACTGCGCCTCTTCGCGAACCGCACACTGGATCCAACACACACACACGCGACACCTGCAACAATTAGCAAAGATTAGTGTCATAAAAAATCTCTGTCTCACACAGTACATATTTATGTTTTACTGTGGTACTTGTACATGTATTGTATGTGTTTGTATTTGTGTACGTTTGTTATACACTCAGTTCAGAGGATAATGCAATAAAATTTCCCCTACTATTGTTTTATTTACTCCGACGAATGCGAACCCACCCAAAGTTGCACTATTATATTATTTACTGAAAGACTGCACCGACAAAGATTTTGTTGGCCCGAGATAATTGCCACGTCTTTAGGTAATCCGTAAATATATTGAAAAATACATGTATTATACCGAGAAATATCTTTGAAAATTAGTGGTTTCAGATGCGCGGATGCTGATTAGACGTTACAAGACTGACTGCTTTGAACTTTCTAACTTGAGCAGTATATCGACTTTATAATTTGTCTATATGCATGTATCGATTTTATTGTCCATTATAGTTTAATGCCATCGTAAATTACTAATCAATTAATTAGCATGAGCAGCGGTAATAAATTTAATTTATTTCAACAAACAAACAATAAACGCGCGAGACGCATAAAACAAAAAAAACGCATATATTTCGTACGGATATTGCTACAGTCAGCAAAGTTTGCTTATATTGTTATTCTTATCTCGACTTCCTTTGGTTCTAAAACTAAAAGAAACAAACTTTGCTCGTCGAGGTTCTCTTTTTCTTTTCTTTTTCGGAATTGAAACATTCTAATAAGATTGAATTTTGCAACTTTGATGGGAAGATTCCTCGTAATCTCAACATTAAAATACTTGCTCGAAGTATTGAAACTATTTTTCAATTCATATCACATCAATTTTGAAGTAAAAAAAGTAATTTATAATTACTAAAGTTAACAAACTTTAAATTATTTCAGCCCACTTATTTCAAAATTGAGTGTATTCTTTGGACAAATTAAAAAGATATTAACAAAACAGAAAACATAAACAGTAAACGAAATTAAATAGCAGTTTGAAAACAAAATAGAGCGGTTTTTTTCGCTTGCAGACCATGCATAGGAGCAGGGTTGTCCTGTAATGTACTTCTGCGCCTAAGTATAGTTAGTTTGTTATTTTATTAGCAACGTTGTCTTTATGTCGTATTCCCAGTGCACCGGTATATTTTATATTAGCATTCTAATAGTTGAATTAGGGCCTTGAGTTCTCTCGTAAGTGGCGGGAAACGTGGGCGGGTGTTACTGACTTGGCATTTTAATGCCATTATACGAATGTACATATAGCGAAAGACGGATGGCAATTACATTTTTATCCAGAAACAACAGTTCTTACAAGTGCTATTATAAACTGGCGAGCAAAACTTCGTAGGTGAATTTATTATACGAAGGGATTAATAATAATGTAACTCCGACTCTCTTTCTCCGTTTTATACTATGCATTTACAAACTCGAGAATTTTTACCTATAAAGCATGTGCTACATTTATATTTATTTATTAACAGGGAATTATGAAGTATATATATGAACAGAAAGAGAACGAAGTATGTAAGCTATAATAAAGTTTCCAACTTTATTTGGAATAAATTCGTCGAACGTAAACCGTAGTATTTGTTGTTAAACCGTCTCCCTTATCAGATAATTCAAAAGTTAAGGGTTATGGTGGAAACACACAGAGCGACAATAAACGAGTTTATACCTTGAACCGTTCGCTAACAACAAAAACTATTTATTGGAAAAATACCAGGAATTGAATTCATTTCTCGACACACATACACGCACAAAATATACACGTGAAGCCATGCAGTGACAGGGAAATGCATGAAACATGTATCAGACACCCGAAGCGTTTACTGTGCTCGGATAACCTTTATCTTTTGTAGTAATCCGAAGTACTTTAAGCCAACCAATGCAACAAAAACAAAATTTGTCTACAAACATTTTTGTAACGACATTCATGCTTTATATCAGAACACATATAAATAAAGGAGGTTGCAACACGGAATACCTGCATTGCAGTCAAAATGCAAAGAGACTAGAGTAGAGAGACAAATGTAGATACAATTGACGAATGTGGTGAACGACTGAAGACAAACAAGTCTATAGACACGCAGAGAAGTTGACAGGTCGAGAGCCAGACTTTATGCGCCCGTTCATTTTACAAGTTTTACTGTGTACTCGTACCTATACAACGTATAGATACAGAAGAGAGACATCGTCCTGCTGCTGGCGCTTTAAGAGCCCCACAGTTGTAACTTTGGCGAAATGGCCAACGGGATAGGTACATTCGCGATCGCATGCAAAATACAACCCCTACTCTGCAAATACACATCGGTACACGCCGCCACCCTTCTTCCGAAAATATATTCTATCTGCCTGCAATAGGGAAAATTGAAAACTCATAAAGCTCTTCTATCTCTCTACGTATACATCAAACATCAGGTACTCGTATACCAAATGAAAAGTTGCTATCAACTTTTTAACCGTGTCGCTTATGTTGATTGTTCGAGGGCTGCAACTAAAATGATGGTTTGTTACATAAAAGAGCCTAAAATCCCTACTCACGACCGCCGGAGATTCAGTGCTGCGCTTACTTATGAAACGGACGAACGCTGAACTATAAATACATTTATAGACTTGCTTGCCAACAACCTACACATACACGGACACATTCTTCACACCGATTTAGTTTGAATATGTGTGTCGAGGAATAATGGAGCTAAATGTTCTGCCCCCGGCGCGCAACGACACCATTAACAGATGGCTCTGGCGGTTCGAATATTTGGGGAGTCAGTAGTCTCTGGTATGCGAATCGCAACTAAATTCTTTTAGCCGCCTCCATCTACATCTGCACCTCTATGCAATAAAAATTTTGCAGCAGGGAAACATATAATTTCAGGTTAATCCAATATTCTCCAATTATATGAATGATCGGGGTATCCATAACAATATAGAAAATATATGGGGGTGGAATTATATATCTCTATATAAATAATGGACAAGAGTCCTTGCTGATTGACCTGGCTGGCTTGGGGAAAGGGCTTAATGATACGCGTTTACATTCATGCGCGTACCTGCAATACCATCATCAAGGATCCAAGGAGACGTAGGTCTTTGCTTATGTCGTGCAAAGGAGCAAGCGTGGTTAGAGCTTAAAGCCAACATGGCAACTGAGTGACGAGCTTGGCATGTAACGTTCGGGAGTCCAATAAAACAGCGGCACCCGGTCGATACAGTCATGGCAACCCGAACGAGTACGCCTCCTACGACGGAAACAAAATGCACTAGCACTGTGGGAGCGACAAAGAGCGCGATCGGTCGTAAAGCATACCATTGGAGTGCAAATAGTAAAACTTTTTACGATCCTTATTTCAGATTGTTAAATACTGCTTATGTGTTCTGCTCCTAGATGTAGGTACAGGTCCTTCAACGATGGCCGAAAATTTTCGGCCCGAAAAACACCTTTCACGTGTTCGGTCGCTTCATGTGAACCGTAGGCATTGCACGCCACACGACGGATTTATCAAAATTCCTACACCAATGGAAGCACACAGAGAAAATCGAATGCGTTTAAATCTCTATAGGATAATATTCGCGAAGAGGTCATACCTCTGAGGAGTCATGTGCGCTCGACGACACATCAGGAACACGACTGATTTGTAAAATATTGTTGTGTGTGCCTTCTGAAAGAAACTATAAAACAAATCCCTCCTACTTCTTTTATTATGCGAGAGTATAACTTTTTTAATTGTCCCTAGGAACCCACCCTTGGTATACCTTCTACAGGAAACACTGCCTTTGAATAAAACAAATTTGGGAAAAGCACTTTGAATTTATTTTTTCTCTGTTTTGAGCGAAATGGCGATGAGCGTATACCAAATAATTGGCAATTCCTCTGTTCTCTCAATACATATACATCCAGGGACGGTTAATTGGAACGATTTGAATCGAATTAAGCGACAGCTGCGTGATCGTAAAAAGTTAACCAATAATAAGCACCAATTACGCTTTGATCGGCAAACACAATGACGACAAAAATTAATTGCCAAATTCGGTTTATTTATTTCACTAAATTGTAGCCGACAATAAACTATTAGAGAAACCGGCATTACAGTTTTTATTTGAAAACGGCTACTTTTTTATTTAATGGGCATTATCAAATGTAAATTGATAGGATATAAAGTAATCCTCACATTTAAAATCAATATGATTTTACAATATCAGTTCATTCTTAAATTATAATATTTTATTAAAGAATAAATAATGAACACAACAAGATCAATAATGTAAAAATTAATTGTAAACAAAATTAGCATTCCTATAGCAAAATTGCGTGCAAGTAAATAAGCCAATAATTAAAGGCTAAATAAATTTTTAAAACCAAGCCATACTGGGGCATCAAACGAATATGTGTACCGATAAGAGATTTTAGATTTTTAAAAAATGTTTGTTACCGACAAATACACAATTATATCTATTTAAGGTAAGGAAATTATAAAATTTATCGATGGAATCAACAAGTTAAAGCAAATAAAATAGATATACTTTAAAAGCTTAGGGACAAATTGGTTTTGAAAAATTTGTTAAATAAAAAACTCGTGACATGTTTGAAAATACGACAGCGCGATCTTATTCGCACCGAAGCTCTGAAATAAATGCGTAACAATGGCGAAAAAATTAGTTTTCTTTGTATTATTGGATGAAGTGTCGCTTACAAAGATATTCGAAAAACATCTTGAGGGTATTGAAATTTATTTAGTTAATTATTTTGGGTAGTAATTTTTAACAATAAATGTTTAGTCCTTATTTTAATTAAAAATTTAATTTATTTTATACTAATTTCTATTATAAAATTTAGATTTAAAGTCAAAAATAAAATTCTTATAACTGATTTTTTCTAAGCCACTTCCGTGATGATTTATTTTTAAATTTATAGGCGGAAAAATATTTTTGCAGCTGGTGAAATCGTGGCAACAGTTACAAATTTGCCAACATATTCTTATATGTTGAATTTAAATAAACTAGTACCATAACTTAAATAATTCTAAACTGATGCATAAATGAAGCCCTTCCGGATTAATCTGTACCCCATTATTAATTTAGAAAAAGAAAAACCCGCAAAACAGCCGATTAATATGCAAATCACACCGAGTAACGAACATTTTATAATTTGTTATTCAAAATAATCAGCATTCCCGACAATGCATTGATAATTCCCAAGAATTTTCCGTCACTCCCGATTATTTATAAATTATCAATTCATTTATGCATGCAACGACCGACTCAAATAATTAACTGCAGTTTCAAAATCCTCCCCCATAAAATCCACGTGAGTAATAGGTAAATCTCAATGAGATGCACCAGGCAAAAAGTTCCCTAAGTCGAATCGGACGGCGAAACTTTCTAAACGGAGCAAAAAATCGGTCTCATGAAAATTTAAAAGGATGCCTTTTCGATGACCCACTTATTCGATAACCCAGGATTCTCCGAACACACAATTTACGTACCATTTGAATATATATATTTGGGTCCCAAAAGAGAAATCGGAGAGAAGTTGTCGTCGGCGTCCGTTCTTTTATTCGCTCTCTTGTGTGAGTAAGCTTGCATTGGATGCACACAATGCGTTTGCAACAAACATCGATCTCCCCCAAACGTGCATCCGAAATGCCTATTCGGTGGGTTTATTATATAAGGGGAAATTTAACAAAACCCACCAATGTTTAGTCCAGTTCCAAATTTGGAAGAGTAAATATGTTCGCTTCTCAAATACTTTAGAAGGTGGTTTGATATTTGTGCATTTCGTGCAAAATTTTAGTTTTGTTCTGTTTATGGATTTGGTTTTATGATTTAACAAAAGGTAATTTGTATATTATTTTATTGTATTTGTATTCTTATTGCTGATTTATCGGTTTCAATATCTTAACCATCAGTGGTTACCATCAACGTAGATTATAGTTATTTATTAATAATAATTAAGTTTAATTATTAACAAAATATTTGGCTAATATTTTAGGTAATAAAAATTGAAAATAAGTTGTTTCGTCGAAATTTGTTATCCGAATTATTATTTATTTATGGGTTATTTTGATAGACTTTGAAAGTGAATTAATTTCAATTCATTTTTAAAGATAAATTTAAATGAATTTATATAAAATAATTAGTTTTCGTCATCACTATAAAGAAATCATATTTCGGCCCTAAACTTTTACAGTAAATTGACAATTGGGGAGTAACTTTTATTTAGTAACCAATATCTTTGCATAACCGTAGATAAATGGTTAATTGTTAATTAAATTTCAATTGGAAATAAATTGTTGATAGTTTGCTAAAGAAATGATAAATTGTCCAATTTACCGCATAGTAGCTTATTTGAAAATTTCAGTCATTAAAAAGATCCACTAATATCAAATTTAAAGACATTTATTAGCAAAAATTTAACCAATCAATTAAAAATAAGATTCCGTCTTACTTTTAAAATAAATAAAGAACTCTTTAAAAATGCAATAATTTCTAACGAAGTAGAATTGGAAAAGAAACGTGATAAGTGTTCAAAAGAAGCGATAGCTCATGATACGCTTAAAGAATTTGGTATACGTGCGTCGCGACGCGATATATCAAGATGGCCGACTTTCGTTTCGTTTCATTGCCCACGTCGAACGCTAGGGGCGCACATTTGGGGTGGCAGACATCGGCAGCCATCGATCTTCCTAGCCGATCCCCGAGTCCCCTTATGCCAAACATATAGACGTCTAAATGGGACCATCACAACACATCATATTCAATTAGGGTTGTCTCAAAAACTATCCCACATCAAATCGATTTGAAAAGCTAGTATTTACGGCACTTTTTGATCTTATATTTATAAAGCTAAGAACAACAGGTCAAAAACATTTATTGAAATAAGAGCCATTGTTTTGTTTTTTTAATGTCCTTGAAAAAACTATTTGGGAAAGTTAGTTAATTATTAGCTGAGTAAACTTGATAAAAGATGAATGCCGAAATTAATTTGTGCTTTGGGAGAGAGTTCCGACCTACATGAATATTGTATAAAGATGGCCGCCCGGCTGCGAATTGCGGTAATCATTAACGTCAATTTTGCTTCGAGCCCAGTTTTGCTTTGACACGTAAATAATAGAGACTAATTGCAACCCCCTGAAACTACACAAAGTGGTTGGTCACATGTTTTCAAACTTGTTTATCATTGGTGCCGTCAATCTTCTTTTTGGTCTTATAACTAACTATCTGTACATAAAAGATAAAACAAACGAAGGACCAATTAAGGGACTCGGTTCTTAATTAACAAACAGTCGCTTTAGAGAATCGTCCGTGAAGTAGAGGAATTAAATCCGAACGCTTCTCGTGTCTAGACTGTTCCGCTTATTGCTTATTAGGTTAGTTACACTAAGTGTGCGTGTGGCATGCATGAGATAAATCAACGACCAACGACACCAACGGGTTGTTGTTTCTTTTCGGAATTAACACACACAAACAGTTCACACAAGCGATAAGCCTTAGAAGCGCAACAAGCAATTGATTTGTGATTATTTATATATTCAACTTACTATTCAGAGAGGCAATAGCTGTGAGTTTAGGTAACACACCCAAATAGAAAATTGGCAATTGGCAATTTTATAGATTAGGTTGCTCACCTCCGATAGTTGCCCGCGGCTGTCGAACACGACTAATGACTGTCACAGCACCGGCACCCTACACTCGTCGGGTTATACCTATAGGTATATGGCATGCGGATTGCATATAGCATATAGGAGGGGCCCAGCGCAGTCGTATACATCTTAGTGTTATGGCCGCTACTCACATTGGAAGATAGACCATCAAGCATGTCGTATACCGCACAGCGAGCTGGCGATTGTAAAACTTTTAGGACACTTTGCGAAACCCCCTCGGCTGACGTCGGATCCGAACACTCTTCTAATATCCGGATGACTGGTGCTTTCCCTCTTGCACCGATGTTTTTAGCTGCGAACCCAAACGGACGTCTTGCTCTCATAAATCGTAAACATCCCCCCGTCAGTTTTCTCTTCTCTTAAAAACACCCCCGGTACCGGCATACTGCAGCAGCTCGCACCGAGTATTTTTCGGTTACTCCTTATTTTTCATACAGAATTTTCCGTTTTGTTGCTTTAAAATTAGCCAAAGTAACAGAAATTATCAAAGTTGGGAATTTATTCACTTTGAATTGGGAACTCCGTATAAGATGTGAAAAAAATTGAGAAATTATCACTGGCGGTGATTGATTGCATTGACGATAAAATAAATTGAACGGTTATTCTCAAATTCATTTAGAAAATAAGCATATTGGTTGCATTCAAATATGTCTGTAATAGTAACAACCGGGTGTAAAAGATTATTTACTTATCAGATGTAGCAAAATATTTAAAAAAATCAACTTTTGACTCCGACAAAGGGAATTGAAAAGAAAATTAAACCGAATTTTTCAAAAATAATAATTTTGGAGAAGAAATTTAAAGTATAAATTTGACGTGTTCATTAAATCATTATGAGAAAATCTATTCAAATTATTCAAAAAGTACCAATTACCCCTACAAAAATAGCGCAATTTCTGACTCGGCATCGATATAGACGAACTTACTAAGCATATTTTCTGCACGTGTCGCCCAAATCTCCCTATCAATTTTTCTAGTGGAAACTGTCATTAAAAGTCAGCATATTAGAGATATTCACCATAGAAATATCACTTTAACTATATCACTTGAAGAAGTAAAGAGAGAAGCGCAAAATTTAGCCACAGATAACACAAAACTTTTTCCAAAGATGGCCATTTGCCAAAAATAAATACCAATACAAACATCGCTGGAAACATGTTCTTGGATTATTATCCTTAGCCGTCTTTGGGCGCAAACATTTTGTATGTGGAAAAATATTGCATTTAACACCAAGTGATCTTCCGAGACGTATAACCTCTTTTAACGAAATGTGAAGGAGAGTCAAACGGAGCATAATAAGGCAACGGATAATCCGCTTAGTCTTCCAGACCCTATCGTAAAAAACCTAGTCTTCTCTCTAACCAACAACTGCAAACATTGTACGAGAGAACGCATTTGCTTTATTATATACGAACGTCAGCAATCCATGGTTGGTTGATTTCGACATGAACCTTTTGCAAGAGTCACAACTATAATAATAACTATCTTCTGTTGGTATATACAACATACATAATATACATATAAGTATACGTAGAGAATTTATTGGAATGTTTGCACTTTTGCAAAAATCATCGGCACATTCAGCAAGGCGAGCGTATTTTTTATTTAAAAAAACACAAATGAATACATTACAGGCGCCATATTTAGCATCAGTTTTGTTTGAGTTCATATACAAAAGAGAATTAGAGTAATGAATATTCATTAAGCAAATTTATTGGTCTTATAACTATAGACAAAATATTTTAAACTGCCGCTTTCTGACCAAGGCGGTATAATTAAAAAAAAGAAAATAAAAGAAAAATTTGAAACATCAAACAGCTATTTAAGAGTTTTAGAGTAGGAATTTCTAAAGTTAAAAGTTTACTTCTAAGAGTTGAAAAACATGGAAAAAAGAAGAAGTTTTAAAAATTTTGAGATAGCCGATTTCAATAAATTTTCTACAAGTATTTTAAGCCTTATTATTGATGCATAAATTGTGTGCAAAATTAAAATTATTGGCATTTTAGCATCTAAATTAAGTGTTTCGGAATTAGGGAATCACCGCTATAGAAAAAACCTCCAATAAGAGAAATACTTCTCTTTTAATATTTTAGTAAAATTCGTCTAGGATGTAAATTATATTAAAAATATTTTAAAAATGTGTTTTCTAAATGAAACAGTAACTATCATTATCTACCCCATATTTAATAAATAATACTGAAATTATAATTCGCCTTCTGATAAACTGAAATGTTTAACTAAAATGCCCTGTGGTTCAAACTTTGTTGTTACCCTCTATGTAAGAGATAATCGAAGCCTTTAGGCAATTAACACTTTAGTTAATATCCAACATCCGATAGTTAATTAGAAATAAAACAATTACCAATTATCTCCTCTCTCTGCAGCAGAAAATGTGATGAAAACAAAAGTTCTCTAGAATATAAAAATAAACATCTAAAACGAGGCCATTAGTCTTGCTGCGTGAAGGAAGGGTTTTGTCCAGTGGCGCATGTACAGAGCAGTTCCAGAATATCCAACTTGGTGCTGCCACCTCGAGCTTCTGTGCTCCTGATACAAGCTAACCAAACTAGTTGCTGTTGTTTAGCATACAACAAACATATATATCAAGAAAACTAAACAAACTGGTTTATTATACAGACATGCTCGTACAACGAACGCGACTCTAAATTAGCATCACAGTTCTAGGAATTATTGACTCTTATGGTGCGTAGAGAATATCTTAATCAAAAAGTAGTTAGCCGAAGTTGACCTCCCTATATCAGAGGTTATTTTTTCGCACAAACCAAATTGATGTAATTTAAAATCATACGAATTCGATTAGAGCTGTTGGAGTCGTTTAATTGGATTTAATTAGCGGCCAATGCATTGTTTATTATAGTTATTATGTACAATGTATCTTACCTTGATTTTTTCTAAAGTAGTGTATGATTATGCAAAGCAACCAAGCCTCAAAATTAATTAATTAACCAATAAATATACTCCACGTTTTACTAATTATTGCATGCAATCAGCATTTGAAACATCAATCATGTTATACTTACATTGGATGGAATTTTCATATCAATGAAAATTCAAATATTAGATCGGGCGCGAAAAATCATAATGCAACAGATATATAAAAATAAACAGGATTTAATACAATATATTATTTAATTTTGTAAGGGAATTTTAATTAGCGACAAAATTTATAACAAAAGAAAATCAACTCGTATCCAATGAACGAATTTTTACTGAGGGTACCTTGTTTTTTATTGCAAAACAAAAGAAAACAACTGAATATATTTGCTTGTTTCTCTGTATATCTACAAATATGTTATCATATTCATTTGATATTCCTATATCAGTATTTATATTATATATATATATCGTAATTATATAGGGATTTTACAAGAGATCATATTTAATAAATAATATATCTGATTATATAAATTCATCAACTACTATTATTTTTATTAATTACATGTTTATAAAAAAACCATCATGGGTTTTTTCTTCACACAGATAGTCGTACTTAAAAATACTGTCCTCTTCTTCTTGTGATAATAAAAAGGTTAGCTTAATAGGACTATTTATTAGTTGTCAAGTTGCATAATTATTTACATCTGCAGTATATATTATTAATATAATAATAATGAAGGATTATTGATAAAAATAAACAGTTATCATCTATATTTAGTGTCCACAATAATTATTAATTGGTGAATAAGATCGCGAAATTACTTTTAAAAAAAAATAGAAAACAAAAGAGTGGTCGTTCATTGAATTTATAGCGTTATATTAATTATTATACATGTACAGACATTAACACGACATTAATAACTTTACTAATTAAACGTATTTTTAATTACTCGTTTATAAGGGTAGCATTACTATATCAATATAGTATAAATATTATTTTAATAAATTCGTGTTTCTAGAGGAGGTTCTATTTCGTTATTGTATTTATTACCTTTTAGAAGAAGCCTTTTTATTTCTTCAAATCCAAATGAAACAAAAGTTTTAAAATTTCGAGCTAAATATAACTTTAACTAAAACGAGTCAATGTTTTAAAAATTAAGCATTATTTACACACTTTTAAGGGAATTTTAAGTCTTGTAATAATTATATAAACAATTTTCTGATGATAAATCAAAACTTACTTTGCGCAACTGAGGGGCAGCAGTATGGCAACAATTTTCGTCCTCTATATTCGCAGAAAGAAAAAGGAGTTGTAGATCGCAAGAAAATGTAATGCATTAAAAATTCGACGTTTACAACAATAAAAATTTGTTAACAATAAACACTTTGCAGAAACAGAACAGACTTCAAAAATTAAATGTAGGAAGTTTTCGAACGATCGCCGCTTCCATACCAAAGACAATATAATTTATAACTATACGCATGTTAAATGTGCTCTTTAAATATAGTAGATACCTGCAATTATTTGACAATTATTCACTAATATTATACACATTCAGACTACATCAACATTGAATACATATTACCAACGACTTACAAACTACATAAGGAGTAAGACAATGACAGTCGAAAAAGTATGTACAGCTCTTGTATATTGTAATGAATTAAAACCTATTACCATCCGGCCGAATATCGATGACTCTTCAGTTCTTTTTCGGAGACGGACTTCCAGCAGCGCGACTTTTGATTCAAGAAGCAGCAGCAGCATTTAAATAACACAAACAATTACGCACTTACATTTTTTTTGTTTGTTGAAAACAGTGTTCGTTTTTTTGTGCTTTGCACCCATAAAATTTTTCGTAAAGTATGTTTGCACAAGCCCTAAATGATGAAGTATTTGTGCCGATTGCTAAAATCAACGAAGACGGAAAAATAATGCGCCAGGGGAAAATTCTAATCGGCAACAGTTAAATGTGTAATGACCTCCTATTAATTTATATTAATTAAGTTTTGCTATCCCTTAACTAGGTATTTTTATATATCAATAAGTCTAATATATTCAATATTATGTAACTGATTAAAATCGATAGTAAAAAGGGTTCTTTTGAATTAAATTTTCCTCCATATCATCTTTGGCACAGCAAAGAACTACTAATAAATATATTTATATAGTATAAGATATACAAATTTGTAGTTTGTGTGATGCATTTTTATGAATTCAGCATTGGTAATTAACTCCGAGGTTATACGTGTTCTATATGTACTTTGAAAATACTTCGGGGTGTCATCTACTTTCAACTAGTGTTTTAATAAACAAACACAATAAAAAAAAAACAATGAACTAAAAACAAAAAAAAGGAATTTGATATTTAGGTAGTCAAACCGTGATGGCCCAATACAACCCCGGAGAACCCCATGGGTCACTGGTGGTGTTTAAGGGTTCCATTGGCAGCCACGTGGTGATTAACGACGTGATGCTGCGAGTGCACATGATGTGCCGGATGATGGTGACCATGGTGATTCTGGTTATTGGTATTAGCGTTATTATTGTTTTGCTGCTGAGATGCCTGTCTCTGCGAATTCTTTTTATTTTTCATGCGCCGGTTTTGGAACCAGATTTTCACTTGCCGCTCCGTCAGATTTAAATTTCGCGCCAATTCCCACCGTTTTTGTTTTGAAACGTACGCATTAAACAAGAACTCTTTCTCTAACTCGAGCGTCTGAAACTTTGAGTAAGGCTTGCGCTTTTTCCGCACAGTAACTTGACCGGTCCACTCGAGAGGGTTCGTGCCGGTACCGCAGGGGACGCTCACTCCCATCGAGCCCAAGGAGCCTGCGGAAAATAAAGACGGGGATGATCCCCACATCACTTTATACAATTAGTCAGCCTCCATCGACATGCTGCTTAAAAATTTATTAAAACTGCCTCCACTTTAACTGCATATTACATAGCTTCTCTAGGTAACTTCTAAATGCACATACCAATCAAGCACCAAACAGAAAGTGCAGAAATAAATTAGTGACAATAACGCATTCAAAAAGAAACATTAGCAAAAGAAGATTAGGTTTTAAAGAAGAAGAATGGGAGCAAATATAGCTTGTCTGTCAATGGGACATAGTACTACAGACCGATATTAATTTTATAACAAAACGACAGTTTTATACCATTACATTTTAGTACGTAATAAAACTGACCTAGGCAGTTAAGTCATTTAAAATTGTGAATGAAGCTATTAATTATTATTGCGCTATTATGCGCTTTGTAAATATAAAACGTTTAATTTTATAGGCTGTATAAATGTATTTTTGTTTGTTTCCTGCTAATGCAAATTAGACCAATTTTTAACGAGAAGTTACAACTTTCAGTAAGGAAAATTAATTATGCTGCTAATGAGATACGTAAACCACAAGACAGATGATAATCACATGTAGAGCAAGTGCAGAAGGTTTGCATAAATGTGTAGTGGTAATAAAGAACGTTTTCTCAAATACGTTTTCACCCCTATACATACAATCTGGATGCAATGTTACCCTAGTCTAATCGAGTTGTTCCCCTAAGCAATATAGAAAGCCCTGCACACCATCTAAATGTGTTTTGTTTGCCAGAGTGTGCGTGACTGATGCGTGTGCACTATAGAATAGAAGCAAAGTTTCGTAGACATGCCATTCCGAAAACGTAATTGTCATGCCATCTAGTGTTACGCCGAAGAAGCAAAACCGTTAGTGGGCTATTCGAAAATTTTATTACCTGGAGGTGGATACGGGGTTGATGGCACGGGTTCCGGAGCGTAGTTACGTAGACCATAGCCGCCGTCATGTGCATGGGTAAAACCGGCACTTTCAGCGACCATGGCTGCAGCCGCAGCCACTCTGCCTCTCTCATCAGCGGGCGTTAGGTAAGGGACGGGTTGATGGGCATCGACGTGATGTCTGGATGCGGATGAGTACGGTGAATAGTTGCACCATGATGACGAGGAGAAACTTTGATGGCACGAGGAGACTGTAGGATCAGTGCTGGGCCCGGCAGCCGACACGGCCGAGTATTTGTACTCCGGTGTGCTGCCTGCAGCCGTTGCAGCTGGCGACCAAAACGAGAGCGCGGTTTTCCGGTTATCGCGACCCCCGGTCGGGTCCGTGGCTAAGTTGTAGTACGTGGGTGCATTGGGATACTGATGATGATTGAGCCCGACCGTGGGCTCGAACGCGGTCGCGCCCGAATGGTGATTATCCGAGGGTGAGTAATTCCACGGTTGACCGTGGTGCGAGTGTCTTATCACGCTCGGTTCTGCACACTCTGAGTAGCCCGACGTCAATCGTTTGGCCGGTATATGCAATGGACCCGCGGAGCCACTGTTACTCGTTACACTGGCCGGTGATGAGCTCGAGGTGGCCGATGTGGTCGCTGTGGGTGGCGGTACCGTAGCTGGGCTTGTCATACCGCTGTTGCTAATCGGGGTCGCTGCACTCTGGGGGGCTGGAGGGGGGCTTTCTTCGTATAATCCTCCGTTCATCATAGACCACCACGCTACCCCGGTGGAAGACCCCGCTCCGGTGGCTGGGGAGGATCCGGGGGGATGCACATGGTCGTACAGGGTGGGTGCCGCGCACGCCACGGGGTCCGCGATGGTGAGGATGATTGTTACGCAAAGGGATCACAGCATCGAAATAACCACCAGCGGATTTGGAGAGTAGATCAAGTACGCACGTAACAACGATCAGATATTACGTAGCAGTAGGTAGACGTAGATCAGAACCCAAACACAGGGAAATATTGGAGTCACACAGCCAGCGTGCAATGCGTTTGTAGTTGTGACGATTTTTTTTTATATATAGGACGATTCAGTCACAGGTTAATATATGAAAGAGAAATACCTCAATATAAGTTTAATGAATCCACAGAGAGGCAATGTGCACAAATTTCGCGTAATCGCTTGTTGCGTTACGATGATGGGTTCAGTAAGGCAAGTCCCTTGTCAACTTCAAGTAAATGGCACAGTAAAGTGTGCCACTATTAATTTTATTATGACTCGCATAAATCATCAGGTGATGCACAATGTATAGACGATTACACTATTTTATAGACTGTAAATTAATTTATTAGCAGTCGTAACTTTTGATTTGTTTGCGCCTATTATGATATTTTATTTTTATAGGAGACACACACATTTACGATTTTAGAATCGATAGAAATAAATTAGAGTCCGCGCCAGAGAGTCAAACGGACCGAGCGTAGGCCTAAACACTTAAGGACAGCTGATTTTAGGTCTTTTCTAATAGCCTCAGGGTAGTTGTGTAACATTCAAGAAAGTCCGGCAGGTTTGAAACCAACTCCAATAAAAGATCCGCACTTGTCACACAAATCTATTATTTACTTTTTGTTGCGGTTTCAACCCCTAATTTAAACCAGGGGATGTCCAAGGGTAGTCGATCTTATTTTATTTATTTTTTACCGTAAGATTTTATATAACACTCGCGCGCAAACTTTCCAAGACTTTTACGTCTTTCGTGAACGCTGAGTGTAGAGTGCGAGTCAAGTTCGCGATCTCATGTGTGGACTAGTTCGCATCGACTGACAGCGACGGACAGGTTGCAGAGGCATACTGAACTTCAGTATTCCTCGCGGTCTCAAAAGCGGTCGGCTCTGATCGGCGACGCGCGTGCGATCTAGCGGGCTCCCGATACAATCGCGCCGTTATATAAAAGCTCCAACTTGGTTCAACTCGGCTGCTGCTTTTTCCACTGCAAATGATACGCTCAGACACACGTCTAGCTCGACATTCACTAAGTTTGCTCCAACTCTTTCGAACTCATTTGCAACAGCCCATTTCATTCAAAACCCTTATTTCTCTCATTAATTTAAATCCCACGACAATCCAAATTTTAATTATCATTAAATTTCTCACAATTTGCCCGAAAACTTGACCGAATATGAACCCGATAATTGGTAGCACTAGTAGTAGTAGTTGGAAAGCTCGCTCAGCTTATGAATAATTAAGTTTTCAAAGACATGTGGTTGAACACGACACGATCGAGACATGCCCCTTCGACAATGAAAAGCGCTTGTTATGCCATTAAAATTGGTCACGAGGACTGCTCGTAAAATTTCAGGTACTACTAGGGATATTTTATTGAAGAACTGTCACTTTAGCATGATAAAATCTTGTTTGCCACCGAATTTATTTCATCGCTAGTAATATTATTTGAGATAGTACTTCTTTGGAACATCATCTCTCGCTGATTGATTCTTAGAGAGCAACATTGCTGCCTGCGATGGATAAAATGCATTAGCCGAGAGACTACTTCAAAATTCCTCTGAGTGGATATCTTAATATTTGAGTTCAATTTGCATTTGAAATAAATGGGCATGTAATAGATTGTGTTCGTATGTCTGAAAAGGACTTGATTGTTTTCGAGCGGTTTATGTTGCGCGTCGGAGAATTACAGCGAACCGGCATCCAACATGGTTGTGCAAGGCGAGCATGGCGCATCTCCCCGCCCTTACGGCGAGGGTGTATGCCCATCTTACACTGCGGAAAGCCGCGACTGAAATCTACTTTATACACCAAATGGTCGCCCCTGCCCCGCGTATACCTCATACAGACATATTCGTCGCGGTCCGATGCGCATTAAATTTATATAGAGAATTGCCAAACTTGATTTTATAGGTTTTACAAAATTCAAATGGATACTAACCTTGATGAAAACCAGAACGAGCAGCAGTCGAAAACACTCTCGAGAGTCTGAAATGAGAAAAGCAAAATTATTAGTCGCTAGTTAGAAGACACGTAACCCAAACAAGAATCACTTAACTAACCCTCCCAGCTACACCAAACCGATTCAAACCGAATAAGCGTATCTATTCGAGAAGAGAATTGCCGAAAAAAATAAAACAGTTTGGACGAATGAATAAACATAAGCGGGCTGTGTTTTAAATGGATAAATAAGAGTGCGAGTTAAGCAACTGTTAAATTTATGTCTGTCGCGTTAAACCAAATAAATACGTCTTCCGCTTAAAAATAAAATTACGAGACAGCCAACACTAATACAGATTAGGAGAGGCAATTTATTTAGAGATTGCCGTTTTGCCAATATACAAGAATAGCGAGCACCCAAAAACAAAGCCAGGAGTTCTAGTTAAAGTCACGTAGGAGGGTGGTTTCACTGCTCCTATAATATGTATGGTTGAACTTAGATATTGGGAACTTCCCATGGGAAAGCCAAATTACAGAAACAGACGCGCAATTACGGGCGATTATGAAAAATACATGCCCCATATTTTACAGACCTGCTAGACAGCTCGAAAGGATGTAGAACTCGCTCCACGTCGCCGAACAGTTTGAAGCATTAATGGTAAACGGTTTCCGCAAAAAAACAGCCTGCAAAGAACAACACCGTCAATTTCAATATAATTTTCATCTGAAAAGAGCAATTTAATATGATTAGCTTGTCAGAATCTTTCCTATTGGACACAATGCGAGATGATTTCAGTACTATGATGAAGTATTTTCAGAAACAAGCAAAAAATGAATAAAAGCTACCCTTTGTGAAGAGAACAATGAAAAGCATTCTAATTGGGACGTAACAAAAAGAGCACGCACGAAAATTAATGCAAATGTCGGGACTTAACGGTAATAATAAAGACATGAGCGAAGCGGCAGAAAAGAAAACAAGAAATAAAACATGACAGGGGAGGGAAAATAAAATATATAAAATGCAATATACATACTAAACTCGCGCATTCATAGAGAGGCAAGCGACAAAAGAAAACATTTTTCATATAATCGAGCGTGTCAAAAGTGGAGGAACGCGGAATGCGATTTTTCTCCGTACAAATCTCCATAACTAATGACTATATCGAAAAAGACTGCTGAGTCCATTGCTGCAGTTGCTGCTGCCGCAGCTTTCTCTCTTTACACGTTTCCACGGCTCGAAACTATTAGTGTACTGACACTGCGCTTATGTAAATGTCAATGCCGTATTCTATGTTGTACACAATTGCAAACATGTATTTCACGTACGGAAACAACACATATTGAAGTATGGTAGTAACTAAGAAATAATAAATTACTTTTATGGTGACACACATTTTTGTCATATGCTACCGTGTAAAAATATACGTAGGCAATCAATGAAAACATTCTTGGATCATTTTGGGTTTTTGTAATTATAGAATAAAACACCAAAATCGACTAATTTTACCACATCCATAAACTCCAAAGAATTTTCAAGTAATATGTTGTATTCTGATATCAAAATTAAGCTGAACAGAAAGTATTTTAAATTTTCCGGCTTGAAATTAAATACTTGGAATTAAGGCCATAAAAACTTATCCCATGGATTTATGCAATATAGCGCAGATTCAAAATATTATAAGCTACGGTGCATAGGTATATAAGAAAAGTTAGAAGAGACCGCTTTTATAATTACTTTGTCTTATCTGCGAACCGTTCCTTCGACCCCTCCATATTATTATTACTATTATCAAGAGGGCTCATTCATAAAATATTAAACACTTTTTATATTCTCCGGTGAGGCCATTCTTACTTTCTTGGATGGAGGAGTTTAATTGTTCCGGGGCAACTTTCTCTTCTGCTTCTCATTCCTTCGTCCCATTCGTCTATAATCTGCACGTAGACTCTTCTTGTATCCTTAGTTAGCAGGGCGCGAAAATAAGTCGGCTGAAAAAATGATGGCCGCAGAGGAAGAAAGAAGCGCCTGCACGTTATTGCTGCACACGCCGTCGAGTTAACTTGAGCGTAATCAGAGTTTATGGAGACATCTTGGGGAGAGATAAAGCGCAACTGGACCCAGAGACTATTTCATTTTGTTCGGCCAGGGACCACAAATATCAATTATACTAAGACATGACATGATAAGGCAAGGCAAGAAATTCCGCCGCCGCATTTATATATATATATATATATATAAATAACGCCGGGTTCATAATCCGGGGACGACACACACATGCATAGATCACACCGACGCACCCTAACCCTATAACTAACGAGCGAACTTAAGGTCTCAACTTTTCTGCTAATAAGACAGGAAAAATGGCCGCTCTGCGACACAAGGGATAAAAACATATCTGGTGTTTTCTATTTGTGCGCCACATATAGATGTTTGCTCCATGTTGATCCTACTTTTTTGCTCTATAAAGGGAGAAACTCGTTTGGAAAGCAGATCTTCAATGAACTTTTTTTATACATATCTGACGTTATCTAAGATCAATACAAGAACATTTTAAATAATTCTCACAAATATGAATTATAAATTATTAGAAATCAGAAGGGTTCGCAAAATGACATGTTTTGAATATTCAGATTATTTCAGTTTGATTGGTGGCCAGTGAAATTGGGAAAAGTTTGCGGCTATATATTCAAAAGAGGGCAATGGCGAATAAAGGGGGAATAGAAAATGGGCAAACTTTTCCCTTTATATTCTATTCCACATAAATATGCTTCCCGCACGATATAGTCGGTTTGTTTGTTCGCCGCACACAGTGGTGGTATCCATCTATGAAGAGCAATAAAAAAGAATCAATTTAGAGAATTGGAAATATTTCCATATATGCAATCTCGGAAAAATCGCATGCAATAAGATGTTATCATAAAAACAAAACAAAAACTGCGAGGCGAACGAATGTGAAAAAAACATAAATGTATAGTATAAGCCACCGGAAAGAAAGCAAGCGAAAAAATATACTAAAATAAATTACATTTTCATATTTTTCAGCTTTTTATCTCTGATATATTTCGCGGAATGTTTAATCTTTTAAATAAACCCTAACCACCCGTAAATTAATCTAAGTGCATGCTGTGCTACACGCACATTTATGGAAATAATGGAAAAACTATTTGCCTCCGTTATTTATAAAGCGACAAACCTTCAATTCACACCCCAGTGGTCGAAAGCTTTTTCTTGTATATAACATTTTACCCCAAACGTTAATTTTTGCAAGCGAAGAACAAGTTATATTTACGATGAAATACAAGTCAGCGATATTAATTCAATAGTTTTTTTTAAGCAGTTTGGCGGAAAGGCGGTGTAGAATGAAAACAGTGAAAAAAAAAATAAAACAAAAATTATAACGGTATGCATATATTGCAACATACTTCCTACATTTATGACTTTAGCAGTCCATAAAATGCACATATGCTCCGATTCCAATTCACTTCGGTATTCTTTAATTTGCAAGTGGCAAAAAAAGTTTTTACAGTTAGCCAGAGAATGCACGCCGAATCATTCGCAATATACTACTGAACTGAAACTTAAATGCCGAAAAAGTGACTTGCATCCACCATTTCGAAAGCACTGGAAACTCCTTAGACCAGCCAGCGCCAGTCAAACCGGTTGCAGAATGTTTTTGTCATTCGATGACGTCCTTTGAAGGTGTACATATTGAGACCTTGCACCCATCAAACAGATCGATTTTTTTTTTTGCTTTACCAATCATAATATGCGAAACTTATCTTCACAATAAAAGAGCCGCATTTGCATACAAATTATTCGTCCAGTAATTTCAATGGTGAAATTATTGTTGCCTTGCGTTTCGAAATATGTGTCGATGTTATCGAAGGAACTATGTGCGAAGTAAAAAAAGCTTGCATTTTCGCGATAATACCGGTGCACGTTGCATATCCCGCCGCGTAATAACTATAACTAAAAGTACATGCAGCAGCTAGCTGCCTATACGAATCAAATACATTCCACCGATTGTATATATCCCCGAGTAGACATAATAGCTGTGGATTGGTGTCATGTGAAGAATAGAAGAAGAAGGAAAAGCACTTAGCTGGATCTACACGGGAGCGACCATTTTACGATTAAATCTTATTTCAGGCCAGACTCCCAGACCATAACGAGAATACTCCTTTCGCTGCTGCTACCGCCGCTGCCGTCTCCGCTTCCACCACCCTTCGAAACCCTGCCGAGTGCTTCTTAGAATATTGAACAGCTTAATACAATTGATAAATTCGAATGGTTTTTATTTGCGCACTCCGTATTTAAATTCACATCCAATCCAATAGATAAAGGAATAGAGTAGATTGATTTCCTTGTTTCCCACGTTAGTTTTATTTTTTTATTTTTCTACTGTAAAAGGCGAAGGTCTTCCTATACATACTTATTCAAAAGTATTAAGCTGTTGAAACTATTACCACGGTTATCTTTATTAAGCGATTCCCATCTTATGTTTATAGATTAAGCGGGCCCGAGGTGAGTGTCGTCGAGATAATTGGGTTCAAGAGGTCTCTTCGATGGGCGCGTGTGTGAAGGCCCAACAAAAAGGAGTCTAGTCCACGCTAGATAGACGATGGCTGCTGAATGCAAAAGGAGGGATTTCGGAGGAACGTATAAAGGATTTGGTAAGAGTTGAGCGTTTTCGGTTTATGGTTTCGAGTTTCCTGTACTTCCACTGCGCACGCTATGATAAAGCGGGTTCCATGTACGCCTCACACACACATACGCAGGCACACGGACAAAGTAAAGACACACTTTCCACATTCCCATCTAAAACAGGAAATACTGGAAGCTCCTATATATAGATGGTCGTTTCAGCCACTAGATCTGTACCTACCACCTTCATTTGAAGAACGCATTACAAACTTTTGATAAAAACATATAACATATTTAAATCTTAATGATTTCCACAGAACTAGATATCTCAATTAAACATTCTTGAGTTGGTAGAACGGGTTAGATGTATATATCTTTTTGGTAAAAGAAACGAAGTGGTTTCATTAATTATCGCATTTTTTACATACCCAAGCAATTCCTAGGTATATATAATTACTAATCTGCCCTTTCAAATTCCTTAAACAATTTTATGTTAAGTTGCATATAAAAAATCATATTTATATGCAAATGTAATTAAGAATTTTAAAGTATCTCCATTTGAAACAAAGTAATTAAAAACTATAATGGAAAAAACTTTGGACTTTTTAATAAATTGAGCAGGGGGTATAGAGCAGAACAAGAAAAAAATTATAAATGTAAATTGTCTGCAGATTTTTCCACAGATGTAAAGGCTAAGGATGATTCGGGGGTGGAATACGAAAAATTATTTGTCGCCCACTGTATGCAAGGAGAATTTCTGATTAAGATTTCTCTTACAGTTAGATATTTAAAATTGCCCATTGAATATGATAATTCGGTAATGTATTTGTCTCGGCATGCATCCGTAATGCAACAGCTTTGTGCGTCAAGCATATGGATGACGACATTAAGTCTTTAGAGACGGGCACAATAAGGAGTGAGTGAATGAGCATTCGCTATCATGTTGGATAAATTTCATTTAACCCTTTTCCCTTTTCGAAATCTACAAAGCACACAGTTCTATGTACAATAAACCGAACCATCAAGCCGAGAAAAGAGACCTTTTCCTCCCTCTTAAAAGAACTTTCTTTATTCTTCGCAATCCTTTTCGCAATAAAACAAATAAAGGACAAAGACGGGGAATATATACTTTGGCCCGGGGAGTATTTCACATTTCATTTAACAGACAACGCCCCCCGTATACGAAACATGCTCACCGAAAGGAACTGTCAAAAAAATTTCTCGGTGGTGGTGTTGACGGTGAAGATAAA
>JASKGO010005841.1:0-16644 GCA_030556065.1 Holobus sp. GC000080
ATAATTTACAAAGATAAACATACAAAGTGATACATCGTTGAAATCAGAGAAAAAATAGCTTTTTGATAAGCCCATAGACCACTATGGTTTCCATTTAAAAAAACATAAGTTTTTTATCTCGAAAATCTAGCAAGCTATGGAAATTTTGAAAAATTATTTGGATTGTATTTAAAAATACCTACTAGGAACAATTATTACATTAATTCTGCGTCAAATAGTTTTCTTGGAATAAATTATCAAAAAATCAACGATTTTTAGTTTTTTCGGGATAATTCGGGAACCAGGAGCCAAATCCGATTTTTGTCAAAGGATATAAGTTGAATTCTGCCCATTTAACCGAATCTCTATCGATAAAATTGTAGAAGTTACCCATATACGGGTTGAGAAAATGGCCACCCTGTATAAATAGTATGGTTTCCTCCTTCCCCCTTTAAAGCGGATTTCAAAGAAGTAAATTTTTATAAATTGGAAATTATATCTTAATAGTTAATTTTAAATATTATCAAAATAATTATATTTCTAAATAAATAATTCTAAATGTAAATAAAATAATAATAAGACGGTTTTGTTTAATGACAATTTTGCAGTGTAATCACTTTTTCTACAGGAATGGAAAAAAAGGAAAATATTTTACGTCGATTATTTCAAGAAAAAACGAACTGAAAATGCAATAATCGGAGTAAATCAGGAAACTGGTTCAATGGAGGAGAGAGAATAAATTTTTATGCTCGAAATATACTGTTGAAGGTTCTTATTATTAGCATTATCGTGAGACGAGGCGCCATTACTAGCAGGTAGCAGCTGTTGCAATGTAATATTTTTAATAAATCCTGCAGTTTCGCCGAGACGTGTGTGTTATTAGGTGTGCGCAGCGGGGCTCATGTCAATTAGCACAAGTCAGAGTCATATAAGCGGCAGCCCTGTCACAGACAGAGCACCGAGAGAGGAAGGAAAGCGCAAAGGATGCGTCCAAGAGGCGGCGGAGGCGGCACCACCAACGCCATCAACACCAATGTGCATCCCTGCATGCCACATTTAAATAAATGTTATTCAATTTCAACTTACTTATTTACAAAAATTATTGTATTTCCCTATAGAAATGTTTATTAATTGTTGATGTATTGAATGATTTTTTTAATATTAGCTAATTGTGGTTATTTCTTAAATTTATAACACATCACTAATACTTTTTTCTAGAAAATTCATATTTATAATTTATAAAAAGAAGAAGCAAACAGCAAGGATAATAAAAGATCTGCTTATAAATTAAAAGGACAAGGTTGGCAATCCTAAACGTTTCGCTAAATTTATAAGTTCATTATTAGAGAGAACTGAAAGCAGAAGAATAATTTGTTCGCGAAGATCGACCGCAAGCAATTTTTGGCAATGGAAACATCGTTTCCGATTATAATAAATACAGAAAGATGGCGATGGAGTTTCGAAGTATAGTATAGTAGACGCTCAGCAGCGAAAGGAGAATTGTCTCCAGTCGAAGGGACACAATCCGAGTGCAGATAAGGACACCGAGCGAACTCTCGTATAAAGGAACGGATGGGATTAGGAATAAACCTTTAGTTGTCTTATTGAATTCCGGTCAGAAGCGTGTCTTTGGAAAGTCGACGCGAATCGAGGGGAAATAATATCAAAGTAACTTCGCCGATGCTCTAATTACGAAAACCCGTCGTCTCGTTCTCTTTCTTATTGCACTCGATTCGCTCTCCGTTCCTTATTTCTCTTGTCGCTCCTTGCGTTTTATTTCTTTGACGAGCGAGAAGCCTTTCAATTAGACGTCCCATTCATTTTTCCAAGCGCTTTTTTTCCTCTCAGGACGTCTTTTGCTCGTAATTATTGTCGAAATTCTCAGACCGATTAAGATTTACCAATTATCTTTCATCATCGGCCAAACTATTTTTCGTTTTATTTTTTCTTTTGTTCCGCTTATTGGTGCATGAACCACAAAAAAAAACTTAAAATTATATTTACGAAACCTGCAGACTGATATAATTAATGTCTAAATTTAGCGATAAAAAGATATTTCAATAATATTATTAAAAAACAGTTTGTTTATATTTTAATGTTAATCAGTAAAAGTCAATAAATTAATTGATTATACCACGATTATACCAATTAAAATGCTAAGTGATGCTAACATTCCGAACAACCCGTTATCATGGTGTCATTGCTCAATAATTATGAGAATTTTAAACATAAAGCTAACAAATCTTTACTTACTTTAATTGCTTTATTTTAAACTTACAGAAAACATTCTTCACAAGCAAAAACACCAACAACAACAACAAAAATTATTCTTTCTGAAGAAGAAAAAAAGGTAATTTCAATTTGATTGTAATAGTTATAATAAAAGCGCCATCTAGTTTTTAAAGCAATAAGCTTGGTCCTGGTGCTTTACTCAATTTTTGCAACGAATTGCAATTACTTATCAAAATAGAAGTTAAAAAAAATAAAAAATTACTAACAATAAGAAATAGATATTCAGTATTTATTTTGCAAATGATAAATAGATGAAAAAGGTGATCGAAAAAGTGGAAAATAAAAAGGAAACGACAAAAACAGCATCATCATCAAGTGGCAACGCACCAAACACTGAGTCCTGAGTCCTTGAGCGATCCTTTGTCAGTTTCGAACAACATGGCTGAGCTAAGACAACGTAAACATTTGCATCCTGTAAATACGTCCGATACGCAAGGTAAGAAAGCGCGATCTAATTCCAAATTATCGACATTGAACTTGCACAATTGCAACGATCGCAAATGCATCGATGGCAATCAACCAGATTGTCATGAAATCCGTCGGATTTCGTAATTTCCAACACTTGGAACAAAGTGTCAAATCATTCAAAATTACGTCTTGAAAATTCAGAGCATTATGTAAATTGTAATTAATAAACGGGCTGCATATTTCGAGAACACAGGTCTGAGTTGTGAGTTTAATTACGGACGACCTTGAGCGAAAGTTGCAGCAATTTTTCAGTGTGATTTAAAATTAACTATGAGATCAAATCTATAAATTTCTCATAAATCTATCTTATTTTCAGATATTGAAATGCCTTCAAAAAAGCCACACGCAGTTCAAATCGTCTTATCCCACAACGACCACTCTTTCTCTCTCGATGAGTCGGTCCTCAATGAAATCCTACTCAGGGATGAAGTCAAAGATCGCAGTGTAGTCATTGTATCAGTAGCTGGGGCCTTTAGGAAAGGCAAATCGTTTTTGTTGGATTTTTTCCTAAGGTATCTCAATGTAAAGGTAAATATACGTTTTGCAGTTTGTTTTTGTGTTTTTCATTTATTTGTTTTTAGTATGTCCATAATGGAAACACCAGTGATTGGTTGGGGCCACAGGATGTCCCTTTGGAAGGCTTTTCGTGGCGAGGTGGCTCCGAAAGGGAAACGACCGGCATACAAATGTGGTCAGAGTTATTCCTCACGGAACTGAAAAACGGTGAAAAGGTATATTTTTGCTTGGTGACTTGCACTTTCTGTTAAATATTTCAACGTATTATTATTCACTATTATTATTTTTTACTCCAGATAGCAATAATTCTCTTAGACACTCAGGGGGCGTTTGATAGTGAAAGCACAGTTAAAGATTGCGCCACTGTTTTCGCTCTAAGTACAATGATCAGCTCTGTACAAATCTACAATTTATCGCAAAACATCCAAGAAGATGATTTGCAGCATCTGCAAGTATGTTTCTTCCTTTTTTATAATTACTTTTTTAATTGTACTGATTGGTTTCAGTTGTTTACTGAATATGGAAGACTAGCTTTAGCAGATTCGGGTAAGGTGCCCTTCCAAAGACTTCAGTTTCTAGTCCGCGATTGGAGTTACCCTTATGAGGCCGAGTACGGCGCTAATGGCGGAAAAAAGGTGCTCAACAAGCGATTGCAAATTAGCGACAAGCAACATCCGGAACTGCAGTCTTTGAGGAGTCATATCAAGTCGTGTTTTACAGAAATCGCCTGTTTCCTCATGCCTCATCCTGGCCTCGACGTGGCCACTAGTCCTTCGTTCGATGGAAAACTAAAAGGTTACCTTACAAATCCAAAAAGTATATTAGATGTTTATGAAAAATTTGTATGTAGATATTTCGCCGGATTTCAAAAAGCAACTGCAAGTGTTGGTGCCCATGCTATTGGCTCCGGAAAATCTCGTCCTGAAGCAGATCAACGGCCAAAAAGTGAAGGCTCGCGACTTGGTTCAATACTTTAAGTCGTACATACAAATCTACAGTGGAAATGAGTTACCTGAGCCCAAATCCATGCTAGTGGTAAGTTATAAATGTATTTCTTTTTTTTTTTAATGTTGCTTTATTTAATTATTGGAGATGCACAATGTGTGATAATAAATGATAATGCAATGTTTATTGCAGGCAACCGCTGAAGCGAATAATTTATCTGCTGTGGCTGACGCAAAAGAAGTGTACGTTTCAATGATGGAGGAAGTGTGCGGAGGAAACAAACCTTACCTTAATACCACCACAATCGAAGCTGAGCACAGGCGTGTTAAGGACAAGGCACTTCATCAGTTCACTAGCAAAAGGAAAATGGGTGGCGAAGAATTTAGTGAAAAGTACAAAGGACAACTGGAAAAGGTATTCTGATTTTTTTTTAATTGTATACAAAGTGGCCCAGATTTATGCTTTTCCCCATTTATTTCCGATGCTCTCCAATCGCTTGCATTGGCAAACAATGAATACAAATGAATTTAAATATTGGTTAATTGATTGTAGGATCTTGAGGAAACGTTCAATCAGTTCAAATCTCATAACGAAAGCAAAAATATCTTCAAAGCTGCCAGGACTCCGGCGGTGTTTTTCGTCATAGCAATCGCTTGTTACATTCTTTCGGGAGTGTTTGGTCTTATTGGCATCTATCCGGTTGCCAATCTCTTCAATATGATTATGGGCGTTTCTCTGTTGACTTTATCACTTTGGGCGTATATTAGGTAAGTTCTTCTTTCCATCTCTCTTGTAGGTGAAAAATAAAAATGATGATTTATTTTTTGTAACAGATACAGTGGTGATTTTCGAGAAGTTGGCATTCAGATCGATGAAGTGGCAACGATCGTGTGGGAAAACGTAAGAACAATATTTATCATTTCATTGGTTTTTTGTATCGTCCTGGAAGTAAGCTTGAATTGGCAATACCTAAAACACTATGGGATAACTTCTTAATACCGACAGACAAGTAAAATATTCTTATTCAGACCTATATAACATTGAACTCGATGTTATAATAGTTCGTCTTTTTCTCCTAACAACAACAATTCTACTTGTCGTAACCGACTAACAATTTGTTCGTATCTAACGGCATTATTTGAACCGAGTGTGTTTTGGGCTTTTCTAGCATGCTTATTTTAAACGGAGAAAACAAAGGAAAAGTATGTACAATTCATTAATCCTGTATTAAACAATTGCACGAAAACCAACTCGTATTGCTCAAGCACTCATTTATTTTTGTTGCCATTTGTTTCAATTTGTTGCTTAGAACTATTTAATTCATTCTTTCAAAAGATGGGCTTTTTGTAATTACATATATTGTGATTTTGTGTGATTTTAGCAAGTAAGTGTATTCAGCTGCTTGCAAACACCCAAACTGACATACAAACAAATAGATAAGTGTAATGTTAACGGGTCCTAAGTGAGTATAAATTGCTTGACATATTTTTTGGCAATTTATTTGGTTGGGGCTGCTGTAGAATGTTACTAAATGTCTGCTTATGAATTTATGTTTTAAATGCAATGCAGTTGGACACTCAAATTGGCAACTTATTGGAATCCAGTGGTCCAGTAGTATTAAAAGTGAAAATTCTTGAAAAGTAATTGAGCAGTGCTACTGGGTTCCAATGGGCCAAATGTTTACTGTTTAGGAAACAGCAAGAAAGGATTTAACAAAAATGTTGATTTTAGTTCATGAAGCCGTTCTACCAAAACCTCGTCGAGAACGGTATGCAGCAGATGGCTGCGCGAGCAGTTGAGCTCAACATTAACAATGCCACTGGAAATACAACCGCTGGAATGGCTACCATTAACGGCCAGAAGAAAACCTCTTGATGTTACTCCTTAGTTGGCCCATTATGCCACTAACATTAACAATCTCTAAACAAAACCTTAAGCAAAAAAGAAAAAAACGCGAAAATGCCGATGCCTCAAAAACTATTTTTTTGTTTTGTTTTATCTTTCTGGGTCTCTGAAAAAATAATATTTATTGTTTTGTTATTTTATTGTTTTTCTTTTTTACTTATTATTTTTAATCTCTACAATCACGATAAATCTACGATAATAGTGGAAAGTTAGCGTGCCAAAATATGTATGTTTATAAATTAGTAAAAAATCAGAAATTTCAAAATGAAAATCATAGCAATGAAATTGTCAATACCGACCATGAATTTTTGAGATTTGATTTCCGCATTTATTTGAGTTATGTTCTTTCTGATTTAATAATAGCCGTTTAAATATTAACCCTCTCATCAAGTGCCTTATTTTTTTAATCGTTTTAT
This sequence comes from Holobus sp. GC000080, assembly GCA_030556065.1. NCBI lineage: Eukaryota > Metazoa > Arthropoda > Insecta > Coleoptera > Staphylinidae > Holobus > Holobus sp. GC000080. Next base: position 6,522 of record JASKGO010005841.1, read on the forward strand.
CTTTTATTATGATTTATTAAAACGTATATTTTTGGTAACTACAAGGAAAATGGTTCTTCCATGAAATGGGAACAAAATGTTGCTTAGTAATTTTCTTGTTATTGTTTTCCTTCACCATTTTAATTCGTTTGAATATTGTAAATACTGCGTGTTTCTGGTTATGAGTGAAAAAAAAAAAATCAAAAAATATAATTTTACTCTAACGATTTGTAAATTGTAGCATTAATTCTGTGTATTGTAAATACAGCAAAGGTACAGAGGAATAAAGGTGTATAGAAATATTTCTTTGTTACTCTCACAGTACCGGGCGCACTAAATTGGCAGCACTCCTCTAGACCTTACAAATTTTTTCCATTTTTTATTTATTTAGTTTTGTGAAGGATCAAATAATTAACTTAATAAACAGTTCACTTATTTTAATACTCTAATAACTAATACCGTAATAAATGCTTTAATCAAGGACTAAAATTTTCAAAATTCCTTAAATTGGAAATGAAATCTTTAAAAAAATTAATTGCGCAAATTGAAAATGCAAATTATTTAAAATTTAAACGATACCTGCAAACATTTTTTTGTAAAAGTCTTCATGTTTCTGTTCTTCCGCCTTCCACCGCTTTTGCGTTTCTTTTATACATTTCGCCACTGCTTTATTGTCCGGATCCAAATCGGATGCCTTCTTCAAGTGCTTCATCGCTTCCTCGAATTCCTCCAGTTGAAGAAAAGCTTCTCCCAATTTGTACAAAGTCTTAACATTATAACCGTCCAACTTAAGCGCTTTCTTGCACAGAGCCACAACCCTCTTGTGATCCTTACTAATCTTTAAAGCGCACAGTGCAAGATTATTGTAAAGAACCACTTTTAATGCACTGATTTCCTTAATATAAACACCGTCCACTTTCAATTCCTCTTCTTGCACATCGAGTGGGATCGAAAGCATAAGTTTTAAAGCTTTGCTGTATTTTCGAGCCGCCTCTACGAACTGTCCTTTTGCGAAAAACCCGTTGCCTAACTGCTTAATATTGTTGCTCTTTTGCATTTTCTGCGGAACGCTCCACTCGTAAATGACGCCGTCAGACTTGAACGACACCAATTGCAGATCGAAAGCGGCATCCGATTTGTCGCGAATTTCGACTCTGGCCAACTCACCCGCGCACATTTTCTGTAGCACCGCGCCCAAACAGCGCTCGCGATCGTTGCCCTCAATGCCGACGGTGAAGACTTCTTCGGGTCCGTTGTTAATCACTATATTGCACTCGCACAGATCTGTGGGCTTCGCGAGCCCAATCCCGATCCGAAGGATGGTCTTCTTGACCCTTCCTCCGTCTACCTCGCATGAATCTAACATTCCGACTCTGTGAGATGTTTCTTAAGAAGTTCTTTTGACAATTTGTAGTACTTTTTGGCCAGCTTATCGTCCAGAGCCAGTGTACCGGGCAGCACTTGCTTGCAGTCCTTGATGTATTGTCCGGTGGAGCGATTGGAGGTGAGAAGCGCGTGCAGAATAGGTTGGGCTCCTTGGTGAGGACGTTTGATGACCACGCGTCTGATGGGCCACTGTAAAATGAACAACCAGTGGTTGCTCAGTTGTGGGAAGTATCGGTAGATTTGGGTTTCGACGTTACCCGGGTCCACTGCGTTTACAATTATGTTTGTGTCTATAATAAATGTGCAAAATTATTAGAATTCAATGTTTAGAAAACTGCTTTTTTAACGTCAATAAAATAATGAAATTAACTTAAACATAATAATTAAAAATAAATACAATGATAACATACCAGCAATCCTTTTGGAGAATTCCCTAGTGAACAATATAAGAGCCAACTTGGAAACACCATAAGCAATAAAATGCGTCCTAAACTCTCCCTGAAGAGCGGTCAAACAATGCAAATCATAAGCACTGACCAATCTATGAGCATCAGAAACAACATTAACGATTCGAGCGTGGTCTGACCTCCTTAAAGTCTTCAGCAGACGATGGGTCAAGTAGAATGCTCCCAAATAATTCGTTTGGAACGTAACATCAAAACCATCTTTTGTCAATGCTTGGGGATGACAAAAAACACCGGCATTGTTAACTAAAGCATAAATTTCCTCAAACTCTTTGTCCAAATATTCCGCAAAACTTTGAATGTTCGCAAATGAATTCAAATCTAATTGCTTGACATAAATAACAGAATTTGTAACCACATTTGTTTGAATCTCCTGCTTGACTAACAATCCCTTTTCAACACTTCTGCAAGCCAAAATCAATGTGGCACCTATGATAAAACATTTTTTTCTTTATTTATTTGTTTGTTAATAAGTAAAAGAAAAGAATACCTCTTTTGGCCAATTCAAATGCAAGGGCTTTACCAATTCCTGAATTAGCACCTGTAATGACAACAACTAGACCATCCAATCTGGCTGTACATCGACAAACACCACCAGCAAAATATCTCCTAGAATAGCAAACATTTTGTAATGTTAAGATGCCCAGAAAGAAAACTTACATCAATCCGTAAGTTATTGTGCCTACAGCAATTGTTCCAGCAATGTACTTCCACATTTTTTAGCCTTTTTTACTTTGAATTCAATTTTGTTTACTAGGCTTAATTAATTCTTCTGGTAAACTAACAGTTCTTATTTTCAATTGAAGCGTATTACCTTTATGACATCCGATGCCTACGTAATTTGATACAAATACAACCGGTGTTGCGTGTGGAGAAAATTTTGGATGTTCAGCGAATAATCCAGAAACTTTTCATCGATTTCTTCTGTCAACGCGGAAACTGGCAGAAATGTAACCTCCAAATTGAAGGTGAACTGAAGAAATCTTTCAAAATTTCTCAAAGTGTTTGCTGTTTGCACAGCATTCAAATTTTTGGTAGTTGACTGAACTATTTATTTTTAAATATGGCTTTTTATATGCGGGATAAAAAGAATGAGTATTTGCTCCGGGGTACACTTTCATGTATTTTAAATGCAATGGTAGGATCAGTTACAACAATTGATTTAAGAAATGAGGCTGCTATCAGGGGAAGAATTGTTGATGTTGATGGCTACATGAACGTGGAACTTGAAGACTGCATATTTAAATCTCCAAGAGGTAATAAAGGCAATAATAATATGATAATAATTCATAATTTCTCTTATTGATTTTTTCAATAAGTCACGTGGGTCACCAAGGCAACGATTTAAATGGTTTCTTTTCATTGGTTGATTCTTGGCGGCCATTATGCTTTTTTGTTTGAACTAATAAAAGGTGGTCGCTAAAATATTTAAATTTCAGATGAATATTTCCCAATGGACAACTTCTTTGTGTGCGCTCGTAATCTGAGGTACGTCCATATTCCGCAAAACACTACTGCTGAAGAATTAATGAAACAAGGGCTGAAACCCAAAAGAACATTTGTTAAAAAGGATAACAAAGCTAAAACATTTAAGAAAAAACGTGCTGCTGCTTACCAAGAAAGTATATTACAAGAAATTCACTCAAAAACAACTTAATAATAGTTGCATCTATCATAAAAACAATTCGGCTAAAATCAAAAATTTATATTTAGTCAATGAAGTGAACTAACTTATAAAAATTGTAAATACATTACAGTATAGACATTTGAATCACATTTAGAATTCACAATTTAGTTAAATAGTTGTTAGAAATTACACAACAAACAATCATAGATTTATATTTGTGGTTGGTCTGTAAGTGAATCCAAATCTTCGCTTGGTGAATCCAAATCTTCGGCAATGCATTCTCCACAAACACATTTACCTTCAGTCATATTCATTAATTCTTCCAATTCTTTATATTTTTTACGCATATTATTCAAACTATACTCCTCTTTCATTTCGGGAGTTACTTCAGCGTTATCCCCAACCATAGTGAGCATATTTAACAAAACTTCGTAAAACGATTCTGAAACCGGTTCAACTGTGGTATAATGATCGGTAAGTCTTAGTGTTTGGTTCTTCGGGTACTCATCCTTTCTAATTATACGTTTTTCAACGCCTTCTGGGATTAAAGTGCCATCGCCTTCAAAAGTTCCTTCAGGCATATGCAAAGCGACTTTTACTTTCTGCTCTTTGTATTTAGGATACGAAATACAGTCATCTCTTGGGAGAAGCCGCACAATATGCTCCAAATCGTCATGATTGGACTTAAGACCGGAAGGCCCTGCTTCACCTTCATTCACTAGCGTCGATGTCGATGTATTTATTGTATCCGATGAGGTCAAATTTAATTGATCAGCCTTGGCAGCTAATACTTCAATGGGGATTTCTTCTGGCCGTCGTTTATCGACGGTCATTCCTTCGTCAAAATCTTTTTCTTGTTGCACTTTGATTTCCTGCATTAAGGTCTGTAGAGCTTCTTCGATTTCGTCGTCGAATTCCACTTGATAACCCATTGGATTCGACACTTTTGATAAACCTTTAAATTTCCGCAAAGGTTCTTGCAGAGTTGGGGTATAAACATATTTTTTCATATACTTAAAAAAATGTGTTATTTTCTATTAGATGATATTTTAAATATGACTTACATTTAGTGGATACGTGGCATCTGAGTCCAAATCGTATCCGCTAAGGTCGCCGCAAACAATGAAAGGAATAATTCTCCGATTGACTCCAGTTAGACTGTCGAAATCAGGACGTTCGATTCCTAAGAATTGGGAAATCAAACTTGGGTCAAAACCTTCAGGTGGTTTATAGTTTTGTCCAATGATAAACGCTTCTGAAATTTCAATAACCAAATGACTCCTTTACTTATTGATGTTTTTGCATAACATTTTTTTTTTATACAAAAAAAGTCTTACCGTGGCTAGAGTTTCTGGAACTGGGCGGTTTGCAAATTTCCACATTGTTGAATAATTGTCTGAACTTAGCAGTCAAAAAATTGTTCTCTTTCCCTCTGAAAATTTTGGCAACAAAGGTGCCGTTTTCCTTAAGAACATTACAACAAATATGCAAAGCTCCAAGCAGTAATTGAGACTGTATGTAAATGTCCAGATCATGAAGGCCAGTAACTACAACAAAATAATTCAACATTCTTTGAAGTGGAGAATAATGAACAATTACCATCAGGAGCTCCATCACAAATAACCAAATCTGCTTTTTCTCCTTCAAAATGCTTCACTATTTCAACAGCAGTGGAGTACTTTGTAATGTCTCCCTGAATTTGAATGACTCCAGGAAGGGGGGCCATGGGTTGTAAATCCACAGCAACTATCTTAGCATTCTTGTTTTCTTGTGGTTTAGGCCACAGCTCTTTGGGCAAACTTTTGAAATGCATATCTGGCAAATATTTCCCTAAATAAATTACTCTGGACAAAACTTGGCTCCAGCTTCCTGGTGCAGCACACAGATCCACAGCTCTTGAAACTCCTAAAATTAAAATTTGTTATTGGAAACAATTACAGAAAATAAGCATGTTAAAAATACCTTCAAATAGATTGTAGTATTTTGCTAATTGCAATAGTTTGAAAGCACTTCTGGCTCTCCAGCCATCTTCTTTGGCTCTTCGGTAGTAAATATCTCTTTTGTCTCTTGACTGCTTACCCATTTGGCTCCAAGGTGTAGGAAATGGTGGCAAATTCATTAAACACTATGTTGTAACCCTGTACTCTCTAATTTCTTTAACTTTAACTATTTTAATTGTTTAGAATTAAGTTTTAAGACTCAGTGCTTGATCTAAGCTCTAAGGACTGAGGCCAATTGAGGTTACAAGTTGCAAATAAACGCACGTGTGGTGGTGTGGAGTTTTTTATGTATCCGGGTTCGAGCTACAGGACTTGAAAGAAAAAAATGCTGCAACTGAATTCGATTCCTGTAACTTCAAAACTTTATTTCTGCAGATGAAAAGGACTTATCCCATGAAACCTAACATCTGAAAAATAAAATATTCTAGGACCATCAGTAAATTAACAATAAAATGAACAATCAACCTAGTTTTGGATTAAACTAGTCTTGCAGTTTTATTTACATAACTTTTTAGGAAAGTCCTGCATCATCATTCAAAAGAAACTTCAATAATTATAGTAGTAGTAGTACTTGTATTTTTCCGTGCTTGAGCACAGGGAGGCTATCGACCCGAAGGTCCTTCTGCCATGGTGATGGGGATGCCTACCCAAACACCACTACCCATATCTTGCCGGCCGTGGGATTCGATCTCTTCTCAGATCATTTTATAGCTACTTGCTTTGTGGTCTCTCTGTAATGAACTCAACTTTTCGTCGAATAAGTTATAGTTGAACGATTCCTTATACTCGTAGTATATGACGTCCGAGACATCAATTTATTAATTTATTTTAGCAACTAACTTTAGTAAACTTCTCCTTCATGTTAGTTCACCGCATACGTAGTTTAAACTATTAGAATTAATAAGATATTTCATTTTCAAGTTGAGAAACTAATAATGATTAGCTCAGGAATGATGAACTCAGAATTTAACATTATTTTAATTAAAAAGGTTAATGCAATTTATCTGAACAATGAATAAGTAGGCCAGAAATCTACGGACGATTAAAAAATAACTTTGGTTTTATAATTTATGAGGGCAAAAAGAAAAATCATATAGAATTCGTTTATGTTCTGATTAGGAGGAATTAGGATAGAATTCGTGAAGTGAGGCAAAAAGTCATTATTAATCAGTATAATTTTCAGAGACAAATTATAAAGTTTACTGTTAATGTTACGAGTATAACCAATTTACGTTTAATGTTTCAATTGGTAATAAATCAAAATTTTAAATATTTTATAAACAAAACCAAAGTTTACTTCAATAGTTTAAGTAAATGATCATTTCTATAACTAAATTTATAAACCCATTTTAAAATTATTTCATTTTGTTAATTTGGTATCCATAAATCTCAAGAAAATTGCAATAATTGATGGACTTTTGATAGCACCCTTTCTAATAATTGAAAGTACTATAATTGCAGTGTCAAAATATTTTCGAAAAAAATAAATATATACAGAGCATTCTGTTCTATTTTTCAAATAATGGGAAAGCAGTATCAAAGAAACAGCGTAAAAAATTTATGATGTGTAAAACAAATACACAATAAGCTGTAAATTTATGAAATTGAAAAGTTTATCGTCATGCATCCATTGAGACCTTATAAAATATTCTATAACACCTTCTGTTCGTTGGCTTTTGATTCGTTTCTTAAAGTATCGCCTAGTGATGCGCGGCATTTTCTCGGCGCGTATATGATAAAGCATAAATTTCTCCAGAAGGCGTTAAAATCGAAGTCGATATGTGTTCGAGTCGTAATGTAACGTTTCCAAACGATAGAACAACTCGTGTGGTGGGTGTCTGTCGAACCAGCCACCACACTTGCCTTTTCTCTATATTCCATGTGGTGGTAGCATAGAGAATGGTAGCTGTGGGTGTGTGCGTTTTCGCATTTGTACCCATTCGGCGGCGGCTGGTTGTGTGTGACGGTGGCGGCAATTCCGACAACCCCTGCCTGCCTGCCTGCATCCCCAACTCTCTGCTCTTCTCTGCACTGTGCACTTGCAATACCCCTTTTACGACGGTTCGGGCGACGACGGCGCAGCATTTCATAGAACCGCAGATTTGTCTAAGTCTCTATTTGTATTCATAGCACATCTTTTGCTGTTGCTTCCAACCTAAAGCTACTTGGCTTATCTGGGGACGGTTTTTCCAACGAAAACATCCAAACGGCACCAACGTCTAGATCAATTTATTTACAAACGCACGTTCCGCTCTTTCTTCTGCTATACCTTCCTTCCTTTTTGCACGTCCTAAATATATTTTTCCTCTGGGTTGTTTTTCTTTTGCCAAAGACTGCTTTTTTGTTATTTAGATCAGTTTTTCCTGCAATGTCTTCGTTATTTGGACAGTTCCCTAAGATGGTTTTCTGTTCGCAAAAAAATCTGTTTTTGTTTTTGCTTTTGGTTAAAATAATTTATTTGCGATTTAATTAAGTTTGGCATTTAATAGACCAAAGTTAAATTGAAAACTTTGTCTCGAAAGTTTCATCATCTGAAGATGATAAGATTTGGCAGACCGCCGTTGCGGATCTATCAACAGCCTCAGATTTCATAGCAATAATTACCATTATTATTATTGTTGGTTTCCCAACGACTGTTATGGCAGTTTATCAAAACTTAGGGTGAGAGTAGAGGGGCTGCTAACGCTATCAAACATACTACTTATATAATATCTACGTATATATAGTATAAATAAACGATAAAGCTGTGTGTGTTGCGTCTGTGTGGCACACAGTTTGCATTATATTCTGTATGTATAGTTGATTAATTCGGTTTTAAACGTATAAGCTCGCAGCAAACCGTAATTCCTGTCCGGACTATTTTCAATTAACGCTTCAACGTCACTCTCCATATAATAATGGTTCGCTTTTAAACACCTCTCTCCTTTAACTATTTCGTTCGGCTATTATGGACGTCGTCGACGACAAGGCGAAAAGGAGAAACGAGAGAATAATGCATCGTTCGGACTGCCATTATATCGAAGAGTTCTTGCTAACTTGCCGTTCACCATAAATTCAAATAACGTTTTATGCCCTGCAGTCTCTATGGCAATAAAATTTAAACACGATTAGAATTACATACCTTACTGGGTACAAATAGGCTGAAATGGTTGTAAATACGGAACGAGATTAATTTTTAAACTGCCCTATAAAACTGGTACTGGTTTTATTCTAACAATTTTTTTTGTCTTGGCGTTCCGCTTAATTTTCGTTTTCGACTGACCCGCGCATTCACGTTGCTGTTTTTTGCTTCATTTTATGTTTCATAGGTTCTTAAAAAAAAAAATTAGTTTTCCAATTGAAATTTTAAAATGTTTGGTCTCTTTGAATTCTCTATATGTTTCTTGATACTTTTCAAATGTAATTTCGGACAAAATGTTATTTTTTTCTTACCAACCACTGTTTTTCTTACGTCCGAAATCTTTTTTTTTATATTTTCTAATGAAGTTAAATGTAAAATGGTAGTTAAATTTTAAACAAATGCATTATTTCTTACCAACATTCTGGATATGAATTTTTAATTGACCCGGCGCCTTCACTTCTGTTTTTTTTTAAATTTTTTTTTAAATTTTTTAAGTTTTTCTTACTAAGCAATTTTTTGTTTTTCTAATCGAAATTTAAAAATGCTAAAAAGTTTTTTATATTTCTACATATATTTTTTAAACACGTTTAAAATATCATTTCTGTATAACCCCAAATTATACTTATTTATTTGAATTTTTGCAATAAAAAAGATATTTTATTAATAAAAATATATTCTTATATAATTTATTATAGAATACTAAACCAAAGAATTATTTTAAGAAGTTAAAAATTGTTTTTCCTAAAATAAATTATGAATTTCTTAGAAAACAAATTTAACCCGGCGCCTTCACAATGATTTTTTGTATTTATTTTGATATTATTTTTTATTAATAATTTTTTCGATGGAAATAATTAACAAATTGATTGAGTATAAAATTATACAGTTTTACTTTATTGTTTCCATCGAAAACTATACTTTTCTTGTTAATAATAAGCAGTTATAAGTGGAAAAAAGAAATTAATTATTTAATTTTCCGATGAAAACGAAAAACAATCATCATAATATTCTAAAAATAATCCAAAAAACTAGCTCTAAAATTGGATTGATAGTTTTAATAGGGTCGCCGTAAATTGCACGGCAATCCATTGCGTGCCAACAACGGACAAGCACTAAAAAATGAGATTTCATGTTTGATTATAAGCGAGTGGTCTTTAATAAGCAATGGAAGCTTTTTGTCAGTTGCACATCGGGGTGCCCAAACTGCACCTAAACTGTGTTGCGTTTTTCATCCGTTCGCGAAGTAAAGTGCGGTGCGGTTTGGCGCGCATAATGAAACACACACAGGTTAATGAAGAATTATTGCGAACCGTGCACATCAATCTATCACCGCCGTTGCTAAGATTGATGGGTGCAATTGTACGCGTCTCCGCGCGCTCTCGTAAGAAACTCCTCTAACTGTCGGCAATAGAAGTACCTACTACGTACATCTATACACATTCGCAAAAAATGTATGACACTCGAAGATTCGCGCAACATTAGATGAAATTGTGCTGGTAATCGCCGCCTCTATTAAAACGCTAGTGTAATTTTCCGTGCGCGTATC
>JASKGO010005843.1:0-42929 GCA_030556065.1 Holobus sp. GC000080
CGTTTTTAGCTTTTCATAATCTCTTGGCACTACCGCACTACACTTTCAGTCTGTTAATAATTCGTGGGGCTTAAGTCTTTTTAATCTTCTCGTTTGACCCGCGTTGTTGAGAAGTTAAAATTAAATAATAAGTCGTTTTTAACTTCCTATTACCTTTTTTTATTTAATAACAAAAACTTTAAAAGCTTTTTTTTATATTGATTCTTTAAAAAAGCTAGTAAACTAGTAAATGAAATGCATTTTTCTTTTTTAAAACCTTGTTTCTAATAAATATTTCTTTTTGATTTTAAAGTACAGTTATTAAACCAAAAATTATATCCAATAATAACAATTTAATTAACAAACTTCTATAGTTTCCAATTTGAAATAATTATGAAGGCATTTCCAAAGTAAAAATGTTTTTAAGTTGTGTTATTTTCATTTCAATATTATTTATTTTAATATAAAGTATAAAATAAAGAAATTTAGAAACAGCATCGATTTCAATTATCATACTTTATGAAATCCAAAGAATATTTATGGTTATTATCCTTCAGCACATGATTAATTAAAATAGTGCATTAGAGCACACCGGAACCCGTAAAATAACAAATAACTCGCACGCCTTACGAAATTAATTAATCCGAGCATTGACAATATGGTCCTTTTGGGGTGAAAACCCCCGAAAAATAATAAAGACACCACTGAGCTATGCGGTGGGCGCGTGCACCGGTGATTTAGAGGGTGTTTTCTTCTAATGGGCCCCGGCACCGCAACACACCTATTGTGTAATCTTGTGTTTTATTGCGCGCATTATCAGTCCAACTTTTTCTCTTCATCCTCATACACCTTCCCTTATACTATTTTTTTTTTCTTCTAACCTTTACAAATACGCACACAAAACACAAAAGACATCAGACAAAACAACCGAACACAAGACATCATCATGAGTACATGCAGTGATCATTAAAAGGACATTGTATCTTTTGCGCAAAAAAGGATACCAGCGAGAATTTAAGTTTAAACAGAGAGAAAGAGAAGGTGCTGGACGGTTTTTTTGTGTGTGTGTCGAGTGCGTTCACAAGTGCGCTCGCTTTCGAATGGTAATCGTTGCTCGTCGGGCTGGATTTTTTTCACTTCTTTTTTCTCCTGTACTTTTTGAAAAGCGCCTCCTTTATTTACACAATTATATACAGAAGTGACTTCTTTTATAACACGCTGCTGCTGCTACTGCTGCTACTGCTGCCGCTGCTGCTGCTGCATTCGTCGTCGGCTATTCTTTTCGCCTCCATTGTCCCGTGCGTGCGTATTGTTACCAGTTTCCTTCACTTTCCCGATGAAATGACTCCTATTTTTTCCTACTGCGCCTTTCTGATAATGGCGAGCCACTCTTTGTATACCGCGGCGCGAGCACCATTGTCTTTCACGCTATACATACATACATAACCGCCGCCGCCGTTACTGCTGCTGCTGCTGCTGTGGCTGCCATCGCCGCCTCCGACGACAAAGTTGTTTTTTTTTTCAAGCGCGGAAAAGACGTGTAAAGGTGCGCCCTGCTTGCAAAATAATTAATCGGTATTGTTTATTGTCTCCAACTCTCCATAAATATACAGTGTACTTCAAATGTTGCAATTTTTTCTTGTTTTTTTTTTTAAGTTTAAAGTTTTTATCGATTTTTAATTACTTATGATATTAATTTCCTATTAAAGATCTCATAGGATTAATTATTTCAAACATCCTTTTATCATTTTATAGAATCTCTTAAAATTTTGTAAATTGCAAAGAAAAAAATATTTCAAAAAAGTCAACGATAACAAATTTTGAATTTTTTTTAAATACACTGTATATTCTTAGAAGACCTAGGAAACAATTGCTTACGACTTGCTCATTATTTTCCGCACACAAACGGGGGGCCCACTTTGAATGTGTAGCTGTAGCAATTAGTCGGCGGGTGTCAGTCTTTGCTTCTATGTCATGTATCTATGCAATATAATAATAATATAACAATAATAATTTATATAATGTAATTTTTGGCGAGCGTAAGTGCATGGGTGTATGTTGGTGTGTGTGTGTGTGTGTGTGTGCTCTGCTTTGCTGATAACAGCATGTTTGAAATGGCATTAAGCTTGCTTCTATAGTTCCATTATATGTATACAATACGCCGAATACAACACACTATTGTATTCATTGTAATATGTGTGTATTGTGGAGAGAATCTTTGTCCCTTTATAATATTCATTCATTGCTCTCTCGCTCACTCTTTCAATGCTGTTGCCTACGATCGTCGACACCCGCACATTCAAACGCGCACGGTATAGAGAGATACAGGCGCGCGAAAGCAGCCAGCACTAGGCACCATCACCAGCAGCAGCTAGCAGCGGCAGCAGCAGCAGACAGATAGATGGAAGAGACGCAGAGAGAAAATACAAAAGCGAGTTATCTGCCGCTGCTTCTATTGATATTTTTAACAAGTGAAATGGAATTATTTATAAGATCTTCTTCTTTGCTTGTCTCTATATCTCTCTGTGCCTATACATATATTTGTTTTCCCTGAATCGTTAAGTGTTAAGTGATAGTAATTTGCAACTTTTAATTTTTTGTTTTCTTTATTGATGTTTCTGTTGTTTTGTTTTTTTTTTCATGGGAAAAATGTTTTTTTTTCTCTTATTGGTATTAATTAATTGTTACTGCCATTACTGCTCAGTTTCCAAAGAGTTTTTTTTTTCAGTGTTTAATAGTTAATTTGTAACTAAAAGCTTCTCTAAATATTTTAAATATTTGATGCCCTCGGCGCAATAGATTTAGGACCTACGTTAATTTTTTAATGATCAATTAATTCAAGCATTGTGAGGATTGCTTGGAAAATTCAGTTATTGTAATCACTACTTAATCACCTTATATTTTAAGAAAGATATTCGTATAAAAATTTTAATTAATCTGCTAAAATTGTAAAACTTAATCTTCAATTTTCTGCTCTGAATGTTTAATTTTAAAATCGTTTATAGAAGCAGTGGGAAACATTATTTCCATTGCAGTATACTCATTTTTTTTTAAGTTTAATTTATTTATTTTATTTTTTTATGGACGCCATAATTTAGCTTTACAAAATAATTATGAAATGACGCAAAATAAGACATTTTTTTAACATAAACTTCTAGCTTTCGGAATCCCCAATGAGACAACCACTTTTTTGCTTCCAATTTCTAATGTTTAAATATGAAGCACCGAATATTTAAAGAATATATTCTTATATTATTACAATTTAATTAATTTATTATATTGAAAATTGCAACAAAATATCAATGGAAAAACTAAAATTTAAAAACCCAATCCACAAAACTTCAATGAAAATTCCATGCAAAAAAAAAAACGATCCAAAATAGAAAACCCCAATCATAGATCACACAGAAAACCCAGAATACAATAACCAAATACCAATACATAAAAATCGACTTTTAATAGAAGCCGCAAACGCAGCAGTGAAAACCGCACGACACAACGCCGCAGCGGAAAAAAGAGTTTAGCGTGCGGGGGCAGACGTACGGCAGGACAAAAGTGTACTGCTATAGGGTGAGTGCCAAAGAACAAAAGTGGAAATCCCGCATCGGGATGCAATTGTTGTCGCTGTTGCAATGCGGCAGATTATCACCATCAATAGATTATTATTATTATTATTATTTTGAATGTATGTACGAATACCGTGTGTGTGCGCTGTGCCCCGCGTATAGTGTGCGTGTCTCTGCCTCTGTGTGTGTATGTGTTTGTTGTTTCGCTCTTTACCTCTGCATTCATCGTAAACGCGCACAATATGAATTTGCGTTGTATAGAATTTACTGAATCGCCCCGCGTTGTTATTATCATCATCGTCGGGGACGGTAGCAGTGGCGGTGTCGGCGGCAGCACAACGGACCCGACCGGCGCTTTCTCTCTGCTTCTACTCTGTACCGCTGTACTATACGTACGTATAGCCGGCTGGGCACACTGTGTGCACGTGCCTTACCGAGCTAGAGAGAGAGACGCGCGCGCTCCGGCATTGTCTTGCGATATTTCAGGATAGTCGTTCAATGCAGGTTAATTGACAGGGACACAATGGGGTGGCGGCGGCGGCGATAACAAAGCGCATTGGCGCCGGTCATCGCCGCGCGTTTTATGTGTTTCTCTCTCTCTCTCTCTCTCCATCCAAGTTCACGTCTATATGCACATTTACCATCTCTGTGTGTGGGTGTGTGGGTGGCTCTATTAATTTGAGTGCACATTGTCATCATCGGCAACTCTCTTCCTCAATCCGGCACACTATTTACATACAGGGTGCTTATTGCTTTTCTTTGAAATTTTTTTTTTAATTATTCTACTCTTTTAGTTATAAAAAATATTTTTGTTAAAATTTTGTGAGTTTATCGGAAAGAATACTATTTTTTAATTACCCTCGATTAATGATTAAGACATTGGTACCAAACTAATGATAGATAGAACTTTTTTGGACTTTAGTTCCAATTTTTTTTCGCAGAATTTTATGAGAAAATTAGTAAGTTGGTTGATTTCGTTGTCCAATTTTAATTAGACCAATCTTTTAATAGTTCTTTCAATTGTAAGAAAACTGGGTGATTAAGTATTATCAGATTACGGTTTTAGCAGACAAAAATAAATATAAAAGAAAAAAAAAATTCTAAATTGATTAAAAAAGTTTTTTAATATAATTTTTTGTTTGCTGTTAAATTCTGTTATTATATTTTTAATTGTAAAATTTTAAGGACCTTATTAAACTGCTCCATTTTAAAAGAATTTAACAATCATTGCATTTAATAATTAATAACTATAATTCATTCATTAATTTAATTATGTTGGTACTTAATTGGAGTACTCATTTAAAGTAGAGTATTTAAGTGTTCTGTATAAAATTTGGGACTAAGGGAGTAAGCACTTCAGAAATAGGATTTAAAATTCACAGAAAATTGTTTAAAGAATTATATTTTTTGATAAGAAATATTTTCATTTTAAAAGACTTGGTTCATTTAAGTGCCAAAGATTTTTACCCCTTTTAATAGTTAAGCAATTTTTTAGATTATCAAGCTGTTATTAAATAATATTTTAGGTTTTATCATCTTCCACTGAAAAATATAATAAGTAATGAATTCATTTCTCTGGATTTTTCTAAAAGAAATATATTTTAACACCCTGTATACATCAGGCAACGATTTCTTTTCTGCTGAGGAATAATTCAATCAAAGCAATTATTTTCACATTACATATTCCTCAAACATTGTGACACTTTTTCTTTCGATCTATAGGAAGGCAAAACAATTCGTTAATTAATTAGCGGTAAATGTATAGGCCCTTCAAAGGCGAAGCGCCCTCTCTGACCTAATTAATTCGCCGGTATGCGCGAGGATCGCAAAAAACAGGGCGCCACCTCCGACCACCTGTTGCCACCCCCTTGTTTACGCCAACGGCGTGACTCGCACGGCCGCCCCCTCGCCCAATAACTTAACCGCTCTATCTTTTAATATGCACCACATATGCATTTGCATAAATTGTTTGAATGAGCGCAGAATTTCATCATTCATCATTTATGCATAAATATTTTATTATTGAACTGTACGTATGTATTGTATTGTACATATCGTATAAGCTGCGGATGAAATATAAATGGCGTGTGTGCGCTGTGCGCTCTTTGTGGTTTTCCCTTATTAAATATGATTATTATGCGCAATAATCGCGGGCTTTTGTAAAGAGGAAAACGTCCTTCTATCTATGCGCCAGTATTATACATAATATAATATGCAAGAAGAGAGCTGAATAGCCTCGGGTTATTGTTGTGCCGGACACAATAGGAGAACCTCTCGCCGCTGCCGCCAACGCCACCGCCGCCGCCACAGCCGCAATGTGCTCTTCTTCTTCTACTACTCTCCCGCTGCTGCTCTGCTTCGATGTGAGTGAAGTCGCACATCGAGTTATCAGTATAATTCTGTACCTACTTACTGCTACTTCTTGCCCACTTCTTTTTTGTTTGCTGCACTAATCGCTTAGTTCAAGTTGCCCCTTTTGTCTATCTTATTTCTTTTTCATTTTGGTTTTCAGTTTTTGGGTTGGATGGATTATGAGGTTTTTTGTTATTTATTGTTTACTTCACTTATTATTATTTTTAATTAAAAGTAATGTGTTTAATTGATTTTTTTTATAATTAATTTTATAATGAATTAAAAAAATCTGTTACAATTTTCATTATTAGAAATTTTTTCTTCTTTTTTGCCATTAGATATTGTTTTTAACTAGTTGTGCATTAAGTATTTTTTCCAATGTCTTTAAATTTTCTATTTTGTCTTTACACCCCCTCATCGAAAAATAAAATGTTATAAAAAGATCAAAGGAAATGAAGAAGAAGAAGAAGGTACACTTCTGTTTTTACGTAATTTTTAATTACTATGTAATCATTCGATGCGTATTTAATTTGATATTTTATTTTGACCAATTAAATTTATTTTCGGTTCAACTTGTTTCTTTACAAACAAACTAAAAATAATAAATCAAAAATTAATTTGTCTAATAAAACTCTTTTTGTTTGTTGCAGAGTGGTGATATGTGAGTGTAAAGTGAGTGAGTGCATCACGTATCGATGGACCATCGTAGTTCGCCAAAGAAGATCGTCAGGATCCTCATCGATGGCAGGATTCCAAGGTAGGATTTTTTGCCTTTTTGCATTCGAAGTTGGCGGGCGGGCGGGCGATCGCTCGTTCATTGTATATGGGTGGGTGTGTGTGTGTGTGTGTGTGCGGTTTTGTTAAACAATAAGTGTGCGCGCGCCCCTTTCTATACGTATAGATCCTATACACACAATACGCTAAAATGACTTCTTTGCATGTCACCATTGACAACACACAAAAGTTATCCATTGTTTAGCTAAACAATACCGACCATCGTATCTCCTTGGTGATGAAAGGCCCGTTTTCCGTCTCTGTCGTTCGCTCGCTTCGATTATTATTTGGTGCGCGTGTGTGGATGATATTTCTCTCGCGGTCTCCGCGCGCCGTAATCATCCACGCTCTCTTTATCAGACTGCGCTTTGTCACCACCATCATCACCCACACACACACACACACACACTTACACGCCAGCGCCCCATACGATGGCATCTATCAAAAAAGTAGAATCGCGATCTATAGTTACATTCTTTTTTTTTCTTCTTATTTCTTCTTCTTTATACGTATGTCCATCTGTATATGTGAGTCCAGCGCATATATACCGTTGCCATGGCAACGCAAGAAGCAACATTTTCGGGCCGCATTGTGGAAACAATGACGGGAAAAATGGTAGGGCTTTTGTTGGCACTATCGGTGCATAAATCCTATATGGGCCCTTTCATCGGCATCATTCGCTAACTGTGTTCCAGCGCGCTTTCACCAGATAGGTACTAGTGTTATTATTATTTACCCCATCCGCGATTATCGCCCTTTGATGAGTTGTTGCTGGGGGGTGGGGAAGAGCTACGACTGGGGGTGGTGGTGTTCCTACATCAATGTGTTTCACGCGCTATAAAATCTTCTGCTAGTTCTTTGGGGTTGATTCGATTACTATATTGTTGGATTGTCGCATCAAGTTTTTTTTTATCGTTTTAAATCGTTATTTTTCAGTTTTAGACTGCTTAAAGGCTGAATTTATAATTTCCTACTTTTATTGAGATATAGGTTTCATTCATATATTTTATTTTTAATAAAAGTAATTGCATTTAGTTACAATATTGTCGATATTGGATTATCTTATCAATGGTTGTTACTAACAACAAAACCATAATGCAAAATTCAAAAATATTAATATTTATTATTATACAGGGTCATATTTCATCTGAAAAAAGGAATAAATATAGAAAATGCAAGTAGATAATTAATATAATAAACTTTATTATTGAAAATACGTATAATTGGAACAAAATTCGTCAGTCAGTCTTAAAATGCAAACCTTAGTTGCCAGATGTAGGTAGCTTCTTCGTAAGACTAGATGGTTACAATGAAAATGCTACAAAGTCAATCAATATTTTTTTATATATAAATTATAAGTAATGAATCTTTAAGGCACATTATATCATAAGTTAGGTACTTGAAACGAAAACGCGTATTATCACAATATTCATAAAACTTAATAAATCACAAAATCGTCGTAGTAGTAGTAGGTAATAGTTTGGTAGTAGTAAAAACCTGATTCCGCAAACTTAACATTTTGTACTAACAAGCAATATTAATTAATTAATGTAAACAAAATAGTCGCTTCTATCACAATTTCGTCCACTTGAACATGGATTCGTTATAGAGGGTCAAAATTATTCGTTTGTTTTGCATACGCTGCAAATGAATGTGAAATCAATCATTAAAGTTGCCGCCGCCGGTTCATTTTTTTTTCTTTAATTTTCTTTTTGCACAGCCTATACTTTCTTCTTAGAGAAAAAAGTACCATCTACTACTAGCAGGTGGCGGCTTTAGTCCCGTGTGGTTAGAAGTCTTTAGGGATAGATGTTTTCGACGAATCCGCATTCGCCGAAGGGGCATTTCTGCTTGGGACATTCGGGTGGGTACGCGCCTCCTACGCGCGAATACTGAGATCGGTTGTCGAAATAAAAGGTGCCGCGGTCGGCCTGCGGCAATTGCGCGTATTGAAAGTTCCAGTGGCACTGGTCGTTACGTAGATTGTCACCTAGATCGAGTACGTTGCGTTTTCCGTGCATCAGCATGCTGGACCATTTTGGACTTATTGCTTGCGGCCTCGCTTCCGCTTCCACCAACGCAGACGCGACGTTCCTAGCGAAGGGTACTTCGAAGTGGTCCCTTGGCCCCTGGTCCTCGTTGGAGTCCTTCGATTTGAGCTGGTTCATTATTGCCTGCATGTTTTCGTAAATGTATAGACTTTCGGCCTGCAAGAGAAGAAACGGATCTGCATATTTCCCTACCGTGTAATCCCCGGCTCCATTATTTACCGGATTCTGGGTCAGGAACTCGCATTGATAGAAGTTGTTTTTGGTCTGCTCGAGGCAAACCAAGGGGTGGTCCTGGTACGACAGGCAATCCGGGGACATCGAGGAAATGCCGCTTTCCACCGAGTGGTACGAAGAGGCTCCGGTCGAGGACGCTAGCGACCACGTGCTGGAGCTCTTCGGTAGACGTGCCGTTATCGGTAACGTTGGATGTTTGAAGAAATCGTCGCTGCCCCAGTTCGCACGTTCCGATTCCATGTCACAGATGGCCATAGCTACCGTCAAAGCCATCGTTTTCGCTTTCTTCCCTCTTCTCCCCTTTCTTTGGCTAGCGATCCACTTTCGACGACGTAGCTACGCAGGCAACAACCGAATAACAGACACAGGAACACCTCGACTCTCTCGGATCTGCGACAAAATTAGAAATTACTCATCGTTTACATTTCGAATTATCTAATCAGCGGTGCCCGCAGCGCTAATTAATTAACAATAGGTGCTTTAAAAGGGCAAAAAATGCCCTCCAAAAAATATAGAACGCATTTAATTTTAGGTTAAAGGTCCTTGAAGGACTAAAGAGCAACAAGTCGGCATGGTATCAAAATTTAAAAAAACGCGATGCATTTGCGGCGTGCTTTTGCCTTTTTTTCTTGTTTATCGAAGCGAAATAATATAGCTACTTACGGTGGTTTTCTTATGTAACTAGACACCCAATACTATTCCATTCGACTAGCTGGTTTCTCACGAACTGTGTCCAAACGCAACCGTTTGGAGGGAACCGGAGTGAAAATTGCGTCGTAACTTTACGTGTAACACCGGTGGTATGGTCCCCTTGCTTTTTTGCCTCCTATGCGTTTGCTGCGTTGTAAAATTCCTTGCGACTGGCTGTACGATTTCGTGGTGATCGCGAACGGTATGGCCGCGACCCAAAAACCGACTAATTCTATGCAGATTTGATTAATTTCAACCTGGATTACTCTGTTTTGGTAAACGATAACAAAGCAATGTTGCCAAAAAGTTACATAAATTCTAGTTGCATGTCAATTACGATGCGCAACTGCAATTTTAATGAATTGCATTTTTCAATCACTTATTTGATGACTGATTATTTTTATCATTCCCTTAATTATGGAAATTTTTTGTCTTCTCGTAGTAAGCTGATAATGCTGATAGCTATAAATTCACCAGCATTTGTCCGTCGTCTCAAATGTAGATGGAGCTTAGGGTATTATCTGTGGCATAAATCCAATTTATCCTTGCTTGTCCTTCTATTAGCTACAGCTTTTCATACATAGAGGGCTCTAGTATGCAAAATTTGAATATTTGGTAATGTGAGTTATATTTCTTAGAATTAAAAAAATATATGCTGCCTACTTTAAATCAAAGATCGCATTCATTTTTTAATTGAAACATTGTGTGAAAGTTTTATTTTTTTCAAAAGAAAAATAAAGTGAAAATAGGATAAAGCGACTCCCAGGGGTTGAATAATGTGTAGCGGAGTCAGGAGCGCGCAGCTTTGCGCTTTGTTTAGACAAATGAACGTGTCTACATTGATGCACAGACCTCTACCCCTGTCTGCACACCACCTCTAATAGCTAATGACTCTTTGATTTACGAGCTGAAAGCGAATCACCGTGCACATTCATCGTGGCTTCTACTCGTGCAACGAGCCGGGCATATCCGCGCGCAAGGCGAAAGAAATATTAATAAAGAAATTGTTATAGGTTGGCAGATTAGCATGATGTGGCGAAGAGCGATGTAAATGAGGGTAATGAATATCAATGCGTGCGAGGATGCATAAACAGAGCGTCGAAATATTCGCTCTCCATATTTAGTGGACGGGATATAATGTGCGTGCGGACGTGGCATGTCAAATTGCGATTAGTTACGGCTGTGTGTCTCGGTGTTTCTTCAGCTATACTACACAGCCCAGCTACAGCACCACAAACACACGCAGATGACATACACGGACGCATATAGCATCCAACACGTTGTGCATGGAAGCTTCACGAATGGCAATTTACGTATCGCGCGCAATATATCACAATCATCATCATCATCATCATCACTTGATGATGAAATAAATAATCGAATAAACGCGCCGGAGTAGCACCCTCTTAATAAATAATCCGGCCTAATGTGGCCAGACACGCGAGCTTTTGCTTCTACTTTCAAGTTGCGCGCCTCCAGGTTTGAGAATCTTCATCTTGCACGAGCGCCCGATGTGGGGTTCGATTCTCTAGATATGGATTTACATATATTTCGGACGGGGCAGGAGCATAATGTAGAGGAGAGACCAGCTGGCCGCCTTTATGTGAAGGCATGTGGCAAAATCAATATGGAACACGGAGAGAGGACGCGGCGCGAACTGGCGTCGCTGCCCGGAACTTGTGCATTGTGTTTTCCGGGAATAGCACCGGCGCTAATGCACTTTTCGCTCCTTAATTCGGGCCGCCCCCGCGGCGAAACAGCTGCTGCCTGTAATTGGCAATGAACCGTTGGCCGACGCGGCAGTAACCGCGACGAAAAACAAATTTCCAGCGCCGGGAACGAAGCAGAAATTTGCGATATGTAGGAATATAGGGAGCATGTAGTATTTGGCGAGCAGCATCAGCCTGAGCCTCGGAGGAAGATCGACGCCGTTGCAATATCCCGCTGCGCGTGCATTCGCTGGATGGTCCGTGCGAATTTTCACCGGGAGGAATTTTCCCGTTTCGGCCATTAGACGTTCCCCATTGGTGTGTCTCGGCCGATGTGTTCCCGTCCGAGCCATGCGCACTCCCGGATTTCCACCGGCGGCGAAAAATCCCAAATTGCGATCCATATCCTCTCTTGCTCGCTCGCCGCCTCGCGCTCTCTGCCCTCTTTTCCCAATCCATATACATGCAAATATGTTTACGATGACGTAACGACTATTGTTAACATATCATTGATTGTCGAGTTCATGACCTGCACTACTACCGCATTACTATAGTACACGTTCGTCGAAAGGAAAACGCAGCCACTCTCTCTTTTTATCAGCGTACACACACTTCATGCGAGAAGATGAATACCAACAAAGCCATCAATTCCACTAAACTACCAAGTAGTATTTGAAAGAGGCTTTTGCTGTTGGGCCGTTGGCGGCTATTGTAAAAGCAGTACGCGAAACGGACGTAGGGGGTGCATTTCGCTAATTAATTAACTCTCTTGGGCAGACTAAGGTCAATCGCGCCGCTGTCCTTTTCACCATGCACTGGTATTTGTGGTGACTTTGACATTGGAGAAGACGAAAGGTCTTCACCGAAATGCCAGTCTTTTAATTAGTTAAAAACCTTTAAAACAAAGCGGGCGCGTCCGGTCCTGTCGATTTATAGATTTTTACTATACATTACAGTATCTGTCAGTGGTGGGTGATGGGTGTGCATACATGGCAAAGAAACGCGTTGGGGTGACAACCCCAGGGGTCCTTGGCACGGGACAACGGCCCAGGTAACATATATACGCACACACCCAACCACCTGGCCACGGTAAATTTCCTCTCTCTCAAAAGGAACACATAAATTTCTGCAGTGATTTTTATGTTATTTCTTCGGCGGGCGGAAAAGCGGCACGGGAAATAATTAATTTTTAATCAATTTTCTTTCGTATGCGCTGTATGTATTTTGCCACTGCTGTTGCTTATTAAGCTTTGCCGTTGGTGCTGCTGCTGCCTCCGACGCTGCCGCCGCCGCCACCGTTTTCTTTAGAAAATTATTTATCGTAGCGCAAGTAGTAGGTAGTAGCTATGTATCTTAACGCGCTCTGACATTCCTCAGGTGACATATGAATGGACCTTTTCATTGACGATCCTTGTTCGTTTTGTGCTTTTTGCACCAACGCACACATGCACACCAACGTCAACCACCATCCCGCACCTACCCTATGCTTGTGTAAGTTTGTGTCTTTCTTTGCGTGTGTGTGTGTATGTGTGTGGAAATGGCGCGGGGGGTCATCAGTCACGCTGACACCTGGAGAATGACGACGAACGAACGACTTCTACGAATTCTTTCCTTTGCTCGCTTGTAAAACCTGTGAAATATCGTTTCTTATTTTTCCGAAGAAGCGAAACGAGGAACGAGCGCGCCCGCCGCCCGCCATTATCTCTTTCCGTCCTTCTGCAGCGGCAGCAGCAGCAGCAGCAGCAGCAACGTCTCTTCTTCTTTTTCTTCTGTATTTATTGTACGTTTCGATTTCTATGTGTGTGTACGTGTGTGTATGTATGCCTTCGAAACGGTTATTAATTACTTTGACATGTTTCATTGACGACGATGACGCTTCTATTTGTTTTGTCGAATGCACTCCGAGGAGTACGGCGGCGGTGGCGTGGCGGTGCGTACACTGCGTATAACTCGCATATACTGTATACGGATATGTACACACGTTATGGAAACATTAATCTTCGCACCCCTCTCTCCAAAAGCTAATAGTCATAAACCAGCGTTGCGGCGGTGGCGATGCACGCACAGAAAAATTCCTATTGCATAACTTCTAGCTCATAAAACACAACGCCAATCAATTATTTACACCAATTTGGATGTTAATTTAATCAGAAAATATTACCTCGTATATTTTCACCATCAGTCACATTCACTTCTATGGCACTATATATTGACTTTTCTTAGGGTTTTCTTGGTTTCTTCTTTCTTGTCATTTGATTTTTGTTTTTTGTGGTTTGCTCTTGTTTAGTGTTGCAAATTGAATATTAATTGTAATTTTTTGTTGGTTGCAGATTCTTCTCAAGTTGTCTCCAAGGATGCTTTAAGGTAGGTTACTTATAGAATTGAAATCAATTCGTTTTTGGCTTCCTTCCCAGCGTTTGTTTGTATTTTTGATGGAAAATTGGGGGAGATTTTTACAGTTTAATTTGTCTTGGATTGAAATCAGTGTGTAAAGTTTTTTATTGCCAATGAAATAATGCAATTTTTTATTATTAATTTAAAGATGCAATATTCTTCAATAAAATTATATTGATCAGTTATTGCGCAATTGCATATTTTTCTAATAAATATTTTAATAATGATTTCCCATTCATGCGTACGACAAAAGTGAAACTATAATAAAATGATTAATTTTTAAAAATATTAATAATTTAATGTGTTTGAATGGAGTCGATTTGGAACACCGTATTACAGAAATTTTCTTACGCTTTATAAATTTTATTAGTTTTACCAAATCGATTTGGCAAATATTTTATGACGTCGTGTGAAAGTTAAAAACAGTAAAACACGAGGGTGTGTTTTGATCATATATACATGTGTGTGTAAATTGGTGGAAAGCAGCCTTGTGTGTGTGTGCGTGTTTGTGTGACTGTTGTGTGTGTAAATGTGTGCGAACGTACACAATAATTGAAAGATGGGATTACGGGAGAAGGGCTCGAGAGTATAGCGCGGGCGGCATTATTGTGCGGTCTTTGGAGGATATTTTACTCGCTGCGTTGGGAGAGTAGAGATGCGGAAGAAGGGCTAGAGACTGACCAAAAAGCCAGGACAATGCCGGGATTATACGGCACGACGACTAAAGAGATGGACACTCTATTTTATTACGCCTTAATTTATAAATTCCATCCATCCATTTGCTAGCTTTTTTCTTCGCTTTTTTTTTTCTACTTTATTTTATTATTACTTTATGTTATTATTATTATTAATTTTGGCGCTCAGCTAAAGTATAACAATAAGCTGCGAAATTAATATTGAATATTTTAAATTGTCAGAAAAATTAGTAGTTTAAAAAGCTATTGGAAAACTTTTTATAGACATACATTGCATTCATGTAAATTTATTACGATTCGTCTTTGCTTGTCGCCCAGGTAGGTGGTAGGTACTCGCAATTTGCAAATCCGTCAGCCTAATGCAATTGCATATTTCGCGCTAAATCGGAAGTGGGTTTTTGCATAATTCGCGTGCGTCGTGATTACGGGGCCGGGGCGAGAATACGTTCGTTGATTTTCGAGTAGAATTCAAGATGTCAATTCATTATCTCGCGATTCGAGCGCTTCCTGCAGCTGCTAATTGGACCCTCGAGGGCAGCAGCTGAAACGAACCACCATCATTAGGAAAGTGTCGCAAAAATGAAATTATAAGGTGCGTTACTCTGCACTCCACTCGTTCGTTCGTTCGTTCGTTCGTTCGTTGATTCATTCGCTCGCACTCTTTCTCACCCCCTCATCTCGTACTATGTATATATCGTCGATATGCAAATTGTGCACATTTCGCTCACTCGACGCCGCGTCTTCGTATTCTTGTTGTGTCATTGCGCGTTTAGCTGGCTGGCATCACCTGAAGCTATATGTACGTATACCTTACACTTTGCACAACACATAGAGAAGGCTATATACGTGGAGTGTATATGTAGTGGTGCGTCTTATGTATGTATAGGGAAAGAGGGTGCAATTCGGGAATGGCGCGTGATAAATTTCGGCACTCTGTGCTTGACTGTTCGGCGTGTTTGTGACGATTTAATAGTTGGAAAGTTGCGCCCTTTCCTGCGAATGAGTAAATAGCAGCCGCCATACACACGGCGCGCCCGCCGCCATAAGACGAAAAGCGCATCGTCTCCTCTGTACCTCTCTCTATAAGTGAGAGACTATAAATATGTATGTATATGCATGCAGCAAGCAGGAGCAGCAGAAGTAACGGCAGCGGTAGCAGCAATGACAGGGAACGCAAATCCTGCTGCACCGTTTTCCTTAATACAAACATATCGCTGCCTCTTTAGTGCCAGCAAATCTAGTTCGGAAGACATTTGTAGTAAAAGAGGGTTGGGGAGGCGGTGCGCGCTCCTAGAAGATGCTTCCTTCCAACGAGATGAATTGCCAAAGTTCCCCGCGTGCATATATCAGGAAGTCTCTTTCAAGTTTAGACAAAGTGCTTTGACTTAACCACCCCTTCTTCGCAAACAAAGACTAAAGTCCCCGAAAGCCGCAACTCTTTTTTTCCCTCTTCTTCTTCTTCGTCTTCGTCTTCTTCTTCTCCTTAGTCGTCGTCTTCCCATTTGGCGACGCTCCCTTCGTTGCCCTTTTTCCTTGGAGTTGCTTGTTCTTCTTTATTTATCATTGTCTTTTGCGCTTATTAGTCGCGGTTTCTAATCTTTTCCTTGCTCTTTTTTCGATTAACTCGAGATCTGGTTTAGTTTGCTTTTTGTTTTTGTTTTTTTAAGTACGCTGTCTAAGCATGCAATTAAGATTTTGTTTTAATTTGCAATCACCTTTAATCTTCTTTTTTAAATTAATTACTTTTTCATTATAGTACATTTTTGTTGATTCATTTTGAGTTGTTCAAACAGCATAATCAAAATAAAAAGTTCCAAATAAGGAAAAAATATATATTTTTAGTAGCCATATTTTCACCCTTAAAATAAATGAAAATTTAATAAGGTAATTTAAAACTAGGTATTTTACGAGCGCTTTAAAAATTAAATCCTCAGCTCGTAGGGAGAAAATTTCACTTTTTTTTGCCATACTATGTATTTATTCGACGCGTAGATATCATAAGCGAGGGTGAAGAAAAAAAAATTTGCATAGATATTATTCAATCTCGAGGAAATAGCTACCACTTATGGGGGCGATTTAACCGACAAAAAATGTCTTTATTTAAGCAGTGCGCATACATTAGTCGGGAAATGCGCTAATATAGACGAAAGAGGGAAACTGCGAGGAAATAATGGCACGTTAAATCTATTCCGATTATTTATTTTTCCCCGCTCGCTCTGTTTTTTTTTTGTCTCTTCAAATAATAAAAAAAGAATCAGCAGTAGCAGCAGCACAAAAACACACACACACACCACTCTTTTACAGAGAACTCGCACATAAAACTGCGACCGGTTGTTGGTTGGCTGTCCGTCCATGAGAATCGAAACAAGTGACACTCTAAAACTGCAAAACCGCAAACAGACATCCATTAAGGACCTAGGGTTACGTGCCTATATTTATTTTAAAGTGGGAATTTTCACTTGTTTACACTACAAATTGCCCCTTGAAAGTTTATACCCTGCAAATCGGTATGCAAATATTTTCCTATACTCTCTTCTCCTTTTCTTTATTATTACTCTATGATACATTTTATTATACAAGTTTCCTCTTTGTATTATTATAATAGCTATAAGAAATAACCACAAAGGGTTTTTAAGTTTCATTTTGGCGGAAATTTTGGTTTTCTTATGTTGCAATCTAAACTTAACATATTAAAAGTAAAAGTAAACAAATTTTAATTGATAAATTAAAAATTCGTTTGATAAAAAAAAGTGGAAAATGTTCCTGTATGAACAATGGAGCTCCAAATCAGATTTATTTCCAACATAAACTTTCTATAGGTAATTATCAGGTATAATTGATAAATAATATTGACATAATAAAAAACATCCAATCAAGAAAATCTTCAAATTGCTTTTAAATATAAACTGATATAAACCATCCCTATATTTCGGTATCAACGTCCGAATCGGTCATTTTGAAAAATAATAAAAAGTGGGCGATTTGTAAAGACCGGAGCAAAAAGATGAAATGAAAAAGAGCAATTTAGGTGGTGCACTTCTGGTGCAGGAGTCCGTGTGAAATTTACATATGCGGCTATAACTTATTTAAAAAATAATCAATCAGTGACACGTGTAGGGCATATAGGAGTGCGTCGTCGCCGTGTTACCAAACACGTGACCTCATCGAACGCCCTTTCGTTTAAAATTATCATCATCGGTCGCGTGTTCACTATCAACTAGAATCTCCACTGCGACACACACAATAGAGCCTTAATTTAAATTTCAGATTCTGCTGCTCTCTTTTCCACATATACATACATTTACACTTTTTTCATCATACATATAACATTGTCCCGAAAACGGCGACAGATTTTAACTTATGCAAAAGGTCATCGTTTCATTTCTTTTTTCCATTTTATTTTTTGTTAAATAACTACGTGCTTCTAGCTTGGATGAAAACATAAGGTATATAAAAAAAGAAAGAGAAATATATCTGTACAAGTAGAAAGACTAGAGAGAAAAGTATGGGCGTATATGTATATGATGAGTCGAAGTAGAGTTGAGAGGGTGAGTTAAAATTCCCGGCGCGTCCTGTAATTGAATCGAAAAACACATTTGAAGAGTGTCTCTCACTCGCTCGTCGTGTAGTCCTCTAATAGTACACCACATCCTGCCACTTTACAATAATAACTGCAGTGCTAACGTCTCGTCCCTCGCTTTAATTCAATACGTCCAATTTATTGTGTGTAACCCAATAAGGGAGGCGGCGATAAATTCAATTCCTTTTCTTTTAAACAAACACAAAACGTGACTATACGCAAGCTTCGAGCTTGCACACGATGAAAACAAAAAGAAAAAAAATGTTGCTGCTGCTGTTGCTGCTCTGGTGCTGCTGTTGCTGCTGTTGCTGATTGAAGCTGATGGCTGCCAACCATTTATGATAATCCGATGTAATGATAATTTCCGTCGAAGGCACAATGGACGTATAAATAAGCGACTTATAATTTTATTTATTAATACATAACTGCTTGTGTACTCACTATGTCTCAAAGTCACATAGTACAAGCATATCAGTACGATTGTTCGTTCACTTTTCTATAGTACCTACCTATAGTTTATTCTTTTTTTTTTTTTTCTTGCAAATGCAAACGCTAATGGAAAATGGACCCTTTTTCTAGATTCAGTCTGATGTGTGGCTGAGTGTGTATGTGTGAGCATATTTGCATCTTATAGCAATAGCGTTTAAAAGTTTGCGTAAAATATGGTACGGCGGGGCCGAATGTAGGCACGGAGTTAGCAGCGAGGATAATTATCGCCCCTGTATCGTAATGCTTATGGGTTGTAAATCAGGATAAGAGCCACCCTCGCTCGCCGAGAATGTGTGCACGTATCTCAAGTCCATCTATACACCCATACAGTGTGTTTGTGCACAAGATTACTTTTTGTTTGTCTTTATAATTATTTCTTTTTAATATTTGGCTCGTTTTTTTTTGTTCGTTTCTATTTTGTTTCATTTTTTTTAGCTTGAAAACTTTGTTTCCATTTTTGTTTTTTTGTTAATTTTTAGTTTTTCAAATTTTATTCTTTGAACAAATGAAGTTCAATTTTATGTTAGTCTTTACAAAGGATTCGATTTGTAATTTTTTGAAATGTTAAAAATCTTAATTATAAAGTACATTAAAGCTTTAGTTATATTTTTATTTAATTATTAATCTAATTTTTATAGGTAAATTTAAATTATAAAAAATATGTTTTTAATTACTAATAATGCAATAAATTATAAGTTAGAATAAATAAATACTTAAATATTTTTTCACTTTATTATAAGTGATCCTTTAATAGTTTATATTTTAAAACAATGACAATATTTATTTCAACGCTTAACACAAATTAAAATATGAAAATGTTTTTACTTTCAATAAAATTTGCAAAAATAAACAGTAGGCCTACATAGAATTTCAATGATAGTTTTAAAAAATAATGAATTCAACGAAAAACAAAAAAGTATAATTATAATAATCGCTTGACAATAAATAATAAATTTTCATTCTTTCTGCTTAACACTTAACTTAATCTCCAATTCGAATTCGAATTTAATAAACTTTTAAAATGAGGTGGCACAATGTTTATTCCATTAAAAACAAACTGAACCGCCAACTATTTCCGTTTTTTAAAACTAGCCATTTTTTAGAGCTTTTTTGTTGAAATGCCTTGTTAACAAATAAATGGTGGTCTTGTAGTTGTGATCGCTCTGTATTTCGTATCTTTTAACATCGGAAAAAGAAATAAAATCTTTTTTTTTTTAATTGAAATTTGAATTAAAATTTAAACTAGTTATATTTGAAATTTAATCATTATTTAATATTAATTAAAAGTATATAACATTATATGAACCAATTAAGAAAATAAAACAATTTAGTTTATTAAAGAAAATTTTTAATTTATATTTTTATGGCGTAAACCAAACACACTGTATATGGTTTTCCAGTGGCGTTTGCATATCTATAGTGTCGTGATAATAATAAATGTTTGCGCAACGTGTGGGCTTGGACAATATTCACATTATTACCCTCTCAAGCACAT
Source organism: Holobus sp. GC000080 (assembly GCA_030556065.1). Taxonomy (NCBI): domain Eukaryota; kingdom Metazoa; phylum Arthropoda; class Insecta; order Coleoptera; family Staphylinidae; genus Holobus; species Holobus sp. GC000080. Next base: position 20,009 of record JASKGO010005843.1, read on the forward strand.
GCACACACATACGTCAAATTTACAACTGTTGCAAGCACATTTGCAAGTACCACAATTTGGCTCCTCTATGACGTCAAATTACCGTAACACCTCAAAACCAATTACGCAAACTCGTAATTTACGTTACATCATGCAAAATCCAAGTATACCCCCATATTGAATACTCTTCAATCAATGAGAAATAACAAATTCATTGGCCATCGCCAATTTTTACACAAATAACTACAAAACAATTATTACTTAGAGTATAAAAAAGAAAGCGTGGTTGCGAATATTGGTGGCGGTGGTGAAACGAGGGTGGCATTGATGATTTGAATCGGAATGGACTTCCTTTGAATAGCAAGGACGTCGTCTTCGATATTGACTCTTGTTCGTAGAGCTGCTGCCGCCGAGCGCCTTCTCCACTGGCAGGCAGCTAGTATGAAGAGAGAGTGCCGGCCCTTTTGCTCCCGCACTGCCAATTATTTATTCTCGGTGTGTACTAACACCTTTATTGGATTTCTTCGTGGAGCCCGCGCGCCCACCGATATACGTACGGTACGTACGCAATTAAATTTTCAAACGTGCAAGGCTTGTTTGCAGGTCGCGGAAAAATCAACAGAGTGTTTTATTTTTCGCCGTCGACGACCGAAATTGGATTTTTATTGTTCGCGTGTATGCTCATTGTTTCAGCGGATGCTTTATTAATGATGCGCCTTCATGCTTTTTGCTCTCTCTCTCCTATGTAAATTATTACTTTGCTGTTGTTGCAGCCTTTTTTTGGCCCTTTGATTTTTTTAACATTACTGTTTAGCTTTTTACAATTTGTTTTATTTTGTTTTTTTTTTAAATATTTACTTTTTTTGTTATTGGTTATTTAAGTTAAAAAAAATGTTGTTGAATTAATTATTTAATTTTGTGGCAATAGAATTGTATATTTTTTTTAAATAGTTTTTTTGGCATTTTACAAAAGTGGCAAATCATTATAATAAAAAAAATACAGCCTGCTTTCATTTGTTAATAAAAGTTTTTTAATTTTTATGAGAATTCATTTTGTTAAATTATTGAAAAAGCCTCTATTTTACTACAATTATTGGATTTAATTTACCTCAAATTTTAATTTGCAATTATTTAATTTGAAAATTAGTAAAGAAGTTTTTATTATTATCGTGTTAATATTAAATTCTTACATTTTTTAAGTTTTAAAATTTCGGCCAAGTATATTACAATGAAAAACTTTTATTTAAATAAAAAATAATTCAAACAGTTTTAATTAATATTAAATTCACTTCATAAAAGCAAAAAAAAAAACAGAAAAAAAAATATGCCAATGCGGAAAAAGTAAATTGAAAATTTTCACACCCTACTTGCTGTAATTCTTGGCTTTCGGCAAAACAGAAATGCGAAAAAAAAAGTTGCCATTCTGCTTGATACACAGTCGTCCTAATCCCCACACTTTGGTCTTTCCTCCTGTGGGATTCGAAAACCTAATAACTATGTACACACTATATCTGCTGCGTATAATAAGTTCGTCCTGAGCCGCTTATACCCCGAGATTATACAGGATGTTTCGGCCGCTTATCGTGCGTCCGACGAGCGCAAAAACATTTCGTAAATATGGAATTTTTAATAACTCTTTGCGCAAATCCGCACCGGGGAAAAAAAGTGGGTTTCTGGCGAAAGAAAAAACTCGTTCGAGTTAGATGAGAGAAAGAGAGAGAGAGAGAGCGAAGTCGGGGGCGAGTAAACTCTCTGTCTATAGAGAGAAAGGATCTATGCAGCCATCCGTCCATAATCGGATCCGCGATATCATTCGCAACCCTCTTGGTGTCTGTAGGCCTGTCGTTGATCCTCTACTAATCAAGGCACGCTTACTCAAACACAACATATGTGCTAATATACCCTAAATACACACACAGAAGAGACCCCAGAGTCGTCGCCAGATATTTAATAAACCATTTGGCGTCTAAATGAATCGAAGCGGAGTCGAATAAAAGAGGCGCAATTATTATTGCAAGATAGCAGCGGGGAATTTTTAAGCATATAGCGCTCGCATTAAACTTCTTCCTTTTTTTTCGCTCTTCTTCTTCCTCGCATTTCGCCATTTGCTTTGCCATGCTATGCGCACTATAAAATCCGTTTGCGTCGCCTTTATCGCAGCCGCCTTATTGCGCTCTTCATATTGTTATTATCAACCCTTAAACGGCCCTCTTAACTCCTATATATTTAATAATGCAATTCCGCGCTTTTCGCAAGACGCCAGCGCGTCGTTAAAAAACCTATTTCTGGTGTGCGTGCGTGTGTGTGTGTTTCTTAATTAAAAAATAAACCGGTCGCCATATTGGCGCAAAAGGAGCGTGCACTGTATACTGCACTGTGTAAGCGAAAGGTCCTCCGCATGTGTTGTGCGCTGTGCGAGTCGGGGGTGGCCGCCACCGCCACTCTTAAACGCTTTTCGCTGTTGTCGGCTAAAAGGGTTGCCTTTATGGCGTACTAATTGTCAACTTTAAAGTTCGCGGCGTTTACATGATGAATTTTACGCTTCCGAAAAGTTGTACATTATTAGCCCTTTTAATAAAACGCGCCAAAGTTTTCTCTCTTAGGGTCGCTGGAACTTTATGTGCAGCACATACATAATTTGTATATAAGTGTGGGCAATGTACATGTATACGGGGATATTTATTAAATGGAAATGTGCGCGCGTTTGCAGTGAAAAGGGATAAGGACTCTCGAAAGTGCGCTCGTCCGTTGCGTTCACCTGGATACCTGCAGCCGCCTCCGCTCAACGCGCACGCCTTTGACCAATTTCGATAGTTGTTTTTTATTTTTTTATTGGGGCTCGCTTTTAATTTTCGTTCGTTTCGACGTGCTTATATTTTTCTTTTTTGCGGAAGCGCACTTTGAATTTTCGATCGTAAATTACATGCACAATTTTCTCCCCACAAGCGCTCTTTTAGCTTATGCCTTTTGTTTTTCTCCTAATGCTGGTTTTGCTTCTACTTATTTTTTTTTTTTTAATAGTAATGAAATGGGGGAATGATGTTATCTGTTTGGTATAAGTTTTTGACAAAAATGTTTTTATTTTTCTTTTCTTTTCTTTAAACTCTACTTAAAAATATCCTTTTTTAATAAATTTTAAGCAAACTGAACATAAATGGATTGTATTGAACCAAAATGATTAAAAAAGATCTCAATAAACAACAAATTATTTATTTAAGCATATTTAAATAAAATAAAATAGAAGCTTTTTTGCCATCTTACAAAAGTGGCAAGTCATTATAATAAAGAAAGATACAGTCTGCTTTTAATTTGTTAATAAAAGTTTGTCAATTTAATTTTTATAGGACTTTGTTTTGTTAAATTATTTGACAAGCCTCCATTTTACTTCAATTAATGTTCTTAGTTTACCTCCTTTTTTAACCGTAACTATTTCTGAAATGTTTTTGTTTGAATATTAGTAAAGAAGTTTTTGTTAATGCAGTTTGAACTAAGTAAACATAAAATAGTTTGTATTGCACCAAAATTAATAAAAAAGACCTCAACAAACAACAAAGTATTTATTTTACTATATTTAAATAAAGTAAAATAGAAAACTATATTTATTTTTTGGGGCAGCAAACAGCGGATCCAATTAAACAAATTCTCCGTCATTAAAAATTAATGAAACGCATACAGAACAAATATTTACTTTACGTGTGATTTCATTGAAAACCAGTCGCAATAATCGTGAGAGAACGAAACTAATAGCTCCGTGGAACTCGTTTGGAGCTGCTGATGCTGCTGTCGCAGCAAGAAGAAAAAAGGAGGAGGTGAGAGATGACAGGATTGACGGGTTCGTTGAGAAAAGCGCTCGAAATTAGTTCTCAAAACAGTGCGGATGGAAAATTTCATTTTATATACACACACACACACACACACACACACACACACACACACACACACACACACACACACACACACATGCACACATGCACCTATGCTCGCATTAGACCAATAATAATTTGTGTGTGTGTGTTGTGTGTGAAGCTGCTTGGAAAGGGGGTGGCAAAGGCCCGAGAGAGGCGAACGAAAATCGCATTTGACAGATGCCTCGTCTAACGAAGCATTCAACGTACTCCGATATCCACAATTAAATATAATCTGTCCCTCATACGGAAACGCTAATACGTAATGACGCGTGCGAAGAACGCACGTACCCCTTACAACCCCCAAGGTTCTTCTTGTACTTTGCGCCTGTGTTTTTGCAATGGGCGGCGGTAAAAGTGCACGCGTGTCTCTATGCACGAGTACAATTCACATACCGCATATGAATTTTTATTATTTGTTGCTTATATCAGTAGTAAATACGAGTGGCACAGTTGTCGATACGGGGTTTTCAAGTGTGCTTGAAAACTTTATTGATCCAAATTTGCATATTGGCCCCCCTAAACTGCTAATACCTTGCTCTTTGTATACCTTGTTTAACCGTATTTGTAACAAGAGCAGAGTGGCGCAGTGGAAGCGTGCTGGGCCCATAACCCAGAGGTCCGTGGATCGAAACCACGCTCTGCTAGTTCTTTTTTTTCTTTTTTTTTTTTTTCTTTAAAATAATATTGCTAATATTTTTCCGCAATGAACCGCGCGTTGATATCAGCCAAAAAAAAAAAAACATTAATAGTCTGCGCGCTCGCTTATAAGAGAGAAGAGCGTGAGTGAGTTTATTGTCTCGCGCGTCTTGTGACAGGTCTAACTAAGTGCGTGTCTGTCAACTGCAGAGATTATGTACCGGCTCTATCTATCTCTACGTGTGCCAATGTTTGTCTGTGCCAGTGTGGTGTATACTATATTGAGTGAGAAGAAGAGTAGCTATATAGATCGCGTACGTAGTACTATCGTAGGGTTCCGGACCATTACACTCGGCACCATTGTCTCTGCGATGATGGACATATCCATGTCTCCGACGTGCCACACGATAACGACTCCATAATGTAGTAAGCATAGAGTAGTAGATCTGTTACGGACGGACGACGTTCGTTGCACGTTAATCGAATCATGTGTATTACATTCGAGCGGCGCGCACGGATGACGCGCTCTGACGGTGCCCGATAATTAATCAACCGACAGGCTGCTGCTGCTGCTGCTGCTGGGGGCGGCAGTCCATCGGGGGATGGAAATCTTTGCTGCGCACTTTTCTTCTTATACTTATACCTACTACCTTCTCCGCACTCCTTCCATCCGTCGACTTTGTGTGTGTATGTGTGTGTGCGCCGCCACTGCCATGCAAGAAACCTAACAAGGCCTGACAATTATTCCGGGTAATTAAGTCAGAGCGCGCGGAACTTTTCCCCGGGCACTGCAATGGTAATTAAGAGAGTTAGTTCGGATAGGCACGTCCCTAGATGTGCCCGGAATACACATCAGGAGGAGGTCCTGATTGCGTTCCTTTGTATTGCTCCATTGACACTCCGCCATCCGCAATTAAAGAAGAAACTCACGTCCCTACACGTTATACGCACGCGAAATCCTAAAATGCATCACATCTACGATACTACTACTACTACTACTGCTGCTGCTGCTCAGCGAACTTTCTTGCATCCTGATGTACCATATAGAGGGAATACAATGCGTTTAGCCTATCTATCTATATGAGATTATGATCGTAAATTGTTGTAGTATAATTTGGCATGCTTTTTTTCGTTGCTCGTATTCATCGAGTGTACGCGGTGTGGATTATTAAGGGTGAAATAGTCAAATGTAGAGACTTTACAGGAACCGGAAGAGGAAGCGAGCGCGTGCGTGCTAATGACGTTGCTCCTTCAAAGATTTCCCCCTAATTCCTATTTGGTTTTCTTTTGCGCAAAAAAGCGACCATTAAACTATATGACTCACGATACCTATTCAATATTAATAAGAATAATTGTAATAATAATTGAGTTTATGAACAAGTTGTGATTATTGTTTTGTTTTTTGTTTCAGGTATGTCTCTGTTGGCTTAGCGTAGTTGTTAGCATTGAGACATCGATCGAAATCTTTGAGCTGAGAGCACACACCCGGTGACCCTAAAGAAACGGATACCCCACCTCCAAACTTGCACACCTGGTAGGTGAATTTGCATTACAATGGACGCAGCGTATGATGATAGTAGTCCTTCTCTCTATTGAAAGCCACCTGGATGCTTTTCGAAATCTCTGCTTGTTTTTTGTGTTCGCCCTTTGTCTCTTTACGAGCTCCGAGATTACGTGTCACGTGTTCTTCCGTCTTGCTCTCGTAAAATTCTCCCGGTAATGTTAAAAACAGCAGCAGAGAGACCTGTTGATTTTCTTCGATTTTACAAACGCACACACAAAGGAGCGCCTTATCAATATTATCGATGAATGAATGAATGACTATCATGACGTACGTACAGTATAGAATAGGGAACAGCTACCGAGCGAACGATGAAAGAGGATGCCTGCCATCTTACTCCTTCACATCTCCTCTTCCATGGTGCGCTTTTTGTGTGTATATGATGTAAAACGTTGCTTTCTCGGAAACGCGCCTCGTGATGTCTCAAAGACTTTCCGCATTAAGCAAACCCGCGTTCCGGCGACCGACGATGAATTAATGGGCCACTGCGCGCCTTACATTTCGATTGCGATTTCCTATTTCGGAAAAAAATGTAAACTCTTGTGCGGTACTGTACTTTTATAATAGTCCCGAATCTCTGAGGTGAGTAGTCCAGGTGTCTGCCTCGGTACCAGTCCTCTCTTGTGCACGCACACACATACGTGCTCTTCGGGATTGCCTGTTTGGTTATTGGTTTCAGAACCTATGCGTAGATGTGTTGGGTGTGCTGGCTGTATGTTTGTGTGTGTGTGTTAGTGCAAAAATCCGAGCTCGACTATTTAGGGATGTTTAAAAGGGTGCCCGCGACGAATTCCATTGTTCGGCGTGAATAATGCCTCTTGCCCCTATTCGGGGTACTTTCAAGGGTACACTACTCGTGATGCAATGTTGTTGTTGTTCTAGCGTTCGACCAGGACGAATTTTTTCGAATAATATTTTTCAAATTTCAAAGTGAAAACAAAATTCGCGGATGTATCGTTGTCGCGGCAAGGAGCAAAAGGGCTCGAAGCCACTCCTAGTTCAAAGGGCGGTTTTCAGCCTGAAACGCCTCGCTACACTAGCGCGCAAACATGACGGTCATTTGGCCAACTAAGGGGAAACTCCTTGGAAACACACGCAGCTTCCGTTTCGAGTGCACCTACCTTTCATTCGAGCACTTGGTTTTATTAGAAAGCATCAAACTGGAGATCAACGCAATTAACCGCCCGATTTTTCTCTTACCTATTCCCTTACCACTCGTCATACTTAATCTTTAGTGCTTCTTTTTTCTTCTTATACTATATGCCTCAGCAATAAAGCGAAATTCTTATTTTATTTTATTTTATTCACTTTTCCTTTTGACTCGCTCTACTTATGCCCTGCGCGCAGTTGAAAAAGTAAATAAATAAACGGCGAATAAAGGAGACATAGTTGGCGGGGGTAGGAAATAAATAAAATAAATAACGAAAACGGGAAGGATGCACTAATAAAACACGTGGCTTCCTGAATGTCCGAGGGTATTTGGGGTCCTTGCACGGACCGGAAGCGATTAGCCGGAACGGCTCCGGGACTGACCCATCGGTATCTCCGATCGACCATAAAAATATTAGCGGTCGTGATTCCGCTCCGGTTATGGCGGCCGTTAATGTCGTAGGGGTTGTCCTGTCCTCTCTGATGATGTCAATGTGTCGCTCGCTGCTGCGTCCCTGCGCTTTTATGTGCATGTATGCTATGAGTATAGTATTATGCGACGTCGACGTCGACGTCGACGTCGTTGCCGTTAGGATTGATTATCTTGCAGATTCTTCTAATTGCGAACAAAGAGCATACCTTGAAAGGTTGCCAATATTGGAAACGTCGATAAAGCAGCGAAAGTGCTCCAACATCCGATGTCACCCTTTTGTTGCGTTCGTTATCAAATATAATTTTGTTGTCCGTGAAATGTTCCCGATTCAGCGGCAGCAGCAGCAGCCGCCAACAGGTTGTACTATTGTCAACGTACACACACACTCCTTAATAGAATTACCATAATAATAATATTGTGTCATTCTTCCATTACCTTTACTCTCACTTCCAATTGCGTACTCACAATGCGATACACATTTTCCTCCATTTCTCTTTCTCTCTACTCTTCGCTCTATTCCATCTCCACGCCATCCCTGTTTGTATGTAGTACTTTCCATAGTATTTATTTTGCCACCGTTTTAATTCATTTTCAAATATTATTTTCATATTTCATAATTGTTTTCGTGAGCCGGAATATTCTTCTGAATTTTTTTTTCTGTGCGCCGTAAATATATGTAGGTACCTTATGGATGCAGTGAGTGGTAGTTTCGACTGGCAAGATGAGATACGAGTCGTGGCGGTGGCGGATTTCGAAGCTTGGGGGACCATTTCAAAAGACTCAAAATTACTTTCGGGATAAGAGGGATTAGAGAGCCGCAGAGAAAGAGATTTCGCCTATTCCTGTCTCGCTCGCGCTCAGACTACTGTATGCAGCGAACGCAATGGGACGCTGTTCTTCATTATCACGGCCGCATTTTGATTGATTTTTTTTTCCGCGTCTTGTTGTCGGCAGGGGCCGTTAATTACGGTAATTAGGACCGCTAAAAGTCTCCATACTTTCATTTCGTATGTGTATTCGTGTGTCATTAGTGTAATTTCTATACGCGTATACAGCAAACAAGTCGATCAATCATCTCGTGAGGCAACTAGCATTTAATTTTCGTCGATATTATTATATTGGTATTTTTCTGATTGCCGCTTTGGTAGCTGCGTCCATATGGATAAATGGGCATTATAATTGCACTGGGTCCACTCGGTGATGATCATTTGATGACTTGCTGCTTTGCTCGGGTATTCATATTCGAAATAAGAAATTCTTCCGATCCCCAAATGTATTATAAAGTGAGCTTTTCGGATTTGCACCTTTTTTTTTGCTTTCAACTATGCTTTTGCGGCTTTACTATATTTTGCAATGTCGTTTGTGAGCTTAAGATTTTTTTTTGTGGTTATTAATTATTCTTTGTAATGGTTTATGCTTGAGCTACTTTTAAAATTATGTCTTTGTCAAACAAAGCAAACAAAACGAAATTCAAATTAAGAAAAATTAACAGTTATAAGTTTCAACAAGGATTTCATTAAATAGTTTTACAGCTAGCTAACCAAATTTAATATTTTCGAGTTATTTGAAGAGTCAAGAAATTTTGTTAAACCCTTGGAAGCTAAAAATAGCTATTCAAATAAGGGGGTAATCAAAAATAAATCTAACGAAAAGCCATCCATAAAATAAATTATGCAATTTGGAAAATTATCCCATAACGCTATATTTGCGTTGAAATATTTGCGCGGCACTAATGAAATGAGTCGCATATAATAAAGATCATCAACGAAAATAAAACGGGCGTTTTCAATGAATGGATCGACGCGAGGTGTGCTGCTTATGTGCCTATAGAATAGGTTAGCATTAGTTTGAAGAAGCCATAAATCGTAATAGTTGATATTATTCTTGGTTGTGTGTTTCCACGGCGGGCATGTCGATGCTTACATTAGACGGATTTTAATGTCTGCCATCGCGCGTTACGAAAGTCGTCCGAGAGCTAAAGCCGAAGCTGAGAGAGAGTCGTTAAATGATTATTCTTATGGTTGTGTCGTAAAGTAGTTCCTCCCATATTCATTGCGCGTGACTAATTCCGCAGCAGCAGAATATATACATTTTTTTCGCCGCCGCCGCCAATCTTTCGTTCTCTCTCTCTCTCTCTCTCTCTCTAACATGCACTCTTTCTCTCCGTAATTTTTTTCGAAGGCTCGCGTTTTTTCCAGTTCCTCTAATATCCTGTTTCTTTGTGAGCGCGCGAGAGCACTGGAAGGATTTCTCGATGGTCCGGGTGGCAAAAGGAGGAAGATCATTCTTCAAGCTGGACGTGTCATTAGTTACAGCAAGTGGCTGGTAAAGAAGCTGCCCTCGACCGATGTCACCCCGCTTTTCTCCACGCTGCCATCGTGATTGATACATTGCTTTTTTTCGCCATCAACTACCACGGTTCTTATACCTCCTCTTGCTAGACGCACTTGCTCTAAACGTCCACATCCTCTCCACCATCCACCATATAGCAAGCAGACCATGCGTCCAAAGTAGCTTCTCGCAATTTTTTTTTTTCGTTTTTTGTTTTCAATTCCTCTTCTTTGGTTTTCTTGTTATTTTTTCTTCTTCTTGTTTTGCCGTCCATACTGATCGCAATACATTAGCTGTTTATATATACAGTTAGTTGGTAGTTGTAATAGTTTGTAAGAACTAAGAAGGGACGTTGGAGCAGTTTAGTGCTGATGCTGCTTGGCTTAGTTCGGCTAGGAAGTGCGTTCGTTTCGAGAGGCCGTTCCGTGCAAACAACAGCCCCTGCGCGCACCCAATCACTGCCTAGAACAAAGGGATACACTCCCGCACAAAAGTGGCTCGGGGTGCGCTGCGCGTCAGCCAACCAGATCCGCTAACAAATCCCCAAGAAAAAACTTTTACTCCTGAAAGTCCCGACTGGTCCTCACACACATTCACTTCACTGCTGCGCCATCCACCTCCGAACGAAAATACGCATTCTGCGTGCGTGCCCCATACGTTTGATACATACATAAAAGACGGATATGAATATAGTATACGCGTGAGACTAGTATATCTATACTACTGCGGAAAAGTCACCCTTCGTATAACTTGGGTGCAGCATCAAAAGATAATTAATAGTATGCTCTGCATTCGTCATGACGAACGACGATGATGATGATGATGGTCACATGTATAATCACAGCATCGCATCGCACAATCTCTACACCCTCGATTACTTCTTTGTCTGCGCGTTTGTTTTTCCCTCTGCGCTTCATTTCCTAATGGAATATCGTTTTTAGGAAATTAATATTGCCTCTCTATACGTTTGTGTCTCACAAGTGGTTTCTTCTGATTCACTGAAGTAATATATCCATTAGTTATATCATCATTTTTCAAGGTATATTTTTTGGTGAAAACTTATTTTATTTTTGTTGAATCAATTATTTACAAAAAGTCTATTCTATACTTTTTTAAGTACTATTTAAATTTTACAACTTTTCTTTGATTTAAAAAATGTTAGGTCAACATTTTTGGAATTTGATATAAAAATCAAAATTAGTTAAAAAAGTTTTTTAATTAAGTTAAAAAAACAAACAAAAAAACAATAGTTTTAATTATTGATAGTAGTTTAATAAGGGCCAATAAGATATGTCGCACGAAAAGCAGTAAATCCAATTTCCTAGAAGAATATCTCAAAATTTAAATTTAATTATTTCCAAATTAGGTACGTAAATTTCTTCCAGTTCAAAATGTGTACAAGTATAAATCAAAATTCATAACAGAAAAAAGGGTAGAATTTTTCAGACAATCCCAACCCCTAAATACTAATCGCAATTTGATTCCCATAATAATAAAAATTTTAGCGACAACCATAAAATGTCGTCCCCTTTCTAAATTGCAGTTGTTTTAATCAGTGCCTGTGTGTGTATGTCATTACGTATGATTTTGACTGTGGCGCATATATTAATACGCGCTTTTGGTTTGAGGCGAATATCGAATCGGTGACTTGCTGATGAGATTCGACAAGCGTTGACCTCAAATCCATGCTTATAGAATAATATAGTAGTTGCGAAACATGGGGTCTCCCCTTTTAAGCATCATACAGGGAGACTCACCCTTCCGTAGACTGACTGTACGCACTACGAATGATTTTATACGCCAGGGGTTGGTTGCTCTCTGATGTTTACAATCGACATTGAATATTTATAACATCGCCAGTTGATGAGCGTAGCAATATGGTCCATGCATGGAGGGAAAGTTGAAGGCGGCGGCAAACACTCCACACACACACATCCACGCATACCCACATCACATACACTCAATCCCTGCATCTCCCAACGGTGGCTGCTGTTGCCGCAATCCATATGTGTGTGATGTTGTTGGTATGTGTGGGTGCATTTGAAGGCACTGAAATTCTGATGTGGATGACAACGCTGAGCGCACTTTTGGGACCGCCGTTGATTCAATTAAAACTAATATTTGCGGGGGGTAATCTTGCGCGTAATTTATTTACTCGAACAAAACTGTTAATTGACCTTGTGTTTGCACTTACTCGCAAAATGTGTTTGCTTTTTTCTGATTTCGTTTTTTTCTTTCGGCTAAAGCTTCCGGTTATTTTTGGTTTGAAGAAATTTGAATTCGGTGCTTTTTGGTAATAATTTATTAGCATTTTTATTGATGCGATAGATAGAAAAGAGATATTATTAAATGGTAATTTTTGGATAAATGTACCTAATGACTTGTAATTTTGTGTAGTTTTTCATATTAGCTTACATCAGATGTAGTATTATTGATACGTGAATTCAATTTTGAGTCGGTAAAAATGTATAGGTAATGATGATTCGTACAAATGAGTATAAATTGCCATTAAAATGAGCAAAAATTATAGAAAATAAACTGAATTTGTGATTATGATCTCGCTAAAAACTGTACAGCCTTGGGAATGGAAACGATTGATACTGGTGGTATGGGTACGTGAAACGCAAAAAATGCACCCGGATAATCATCAGAGAGAAGGGAAAAATTGAGAGAAAGCAGATGAAAACGAAAAAAAAAAAACGCACACGATTATTATGATTATATGTATGTAGGTAGGAAATTTGTAGATATGCGGGATTTACGAGTTCGAATCAACAATGGTAATCACAATAATAACACTAATTTAGGATGACAAAAGAGAAAGTTTGACTCGATTTGAATGGAAATAGGATAAATAAAAGAAATCTATTATGTGCACTAAACGAAAACTATACCGCATTAAAAAGAACCGGAAACGGGGAACAATATGTGGACACAAATCATCCCCTCGTTAGATTATTTTACTTCTCAGACAATATCGGATTAATTAAATCTAAACCGTGGTAGTAGCGTCTGTGCTACACACCGAAATTTGTATTCGACTACGAGAAAAATTTCGCTCCGTTTATATGTTATGAAAATTAATAATAAAAGATTTATTAGGGGCCCTCTTGGAAATGAATTCTGGAATTCCGGGCGCATTGCGCGCATACCTAAAGAACAACTTTTGTCCCTCTCGCATACACACACACATACGTACTCGATGTGTATAACATATTTGCCTGCTACTGTGTGTGTGTGTGTGTGTGTGTGTGTGTGTGTGTGTTCCAAAGTCATGGAATATTGATTTTCGCGGTCGCAGGGCATTTAACCAGTTTCCTTTTCTTCGTGTCGCCCTTATGTATAGCCGTCGAGGATCGATAAAAAGAAAACACAGGAGCCAACAATATTGCTTAGCTGTCGACGTTATATTAGCGGAACTCATTATGCAAATCGATTGCTATTTGATGATTTGCTTGTGCAGTGTTTGGCGCCCGCCTCCGCTATTACCATCGCCGTACTGTATAGGCACGCTTTGCCGCTGTTTTTTGCACTTGACACACTCAATTTACTGTTCAATATTCCGGTAGCTAATTTTCCGTGCGATTTCGAGGAAAAATTGCGTTTTCGCAACGTGCCGCGCCGCCCGAGATAAGCGACTCTCGCTCTGCTATATATAATATAATAATCATCGTTGTCGGTTCTAATGATACACACTTGGGGTTATCTCTCTTAATCGTTTAACCATTTCCCGGATTCAGGGTGAGATGATTTACTGTTCGGGATGGAAGTTGTTAACTAATTACTGGCGATATTTCTTCCTCAATTACACTCATCTATCATAGAGAAATTCGGTTTGACTAATCCTTAGTAGGTCTTATGAAATTTCTGATATATATATATATATATATATATTTTTATTAAAGAAAACATACTAAGAACTATTTTGCGGGTGTTTTTAATTTTGATAAATCCATATAAGCAAAAAAATGTCACCCTATAAAATATTAAATATTGAAAATATATCATTAGCGTTTCGTCGTTTGAGACGATCAAAGACATCAGTTTTGACCCACTGCGTATATAATTAGAAAGACTTTTAATCCTTGTATATGTGCCTCTCGGTGTGTGTGTGCGTATAGAGATGATTAAAAAGCAAATCTGATGTAGGAGAGCGGATTTTCGGGGATATTGTTGCACGCAATTGATATTTGTGTGTGCGTGTAATGTGGGGTAGAGAGGATAAAGCGGCTGCCGTTGAGTTCGTGGCACTCTTAAAGTGCAATAATGAATCTCTAATCCCTCAACGACTCTAAATTATGCAATTTTCAATATTGCCCACCCACTCGGCCACGTGTCTCCTCCCCGACACGTGTGTTTGACTCATTGCCGACCGCAAATTCACCCCGAGTAGCGCCAAATTAATTCGCGGCGATTCCTCGCATCCTGCTCTCCTCTTATATTTATATGCCTATCATATACCATCCTATGGTGCTTGTGATGTGTTGTAAGGAAGGTGCGCGCTATGTGACTCATAAAGGAAGAGCAGATATGTAAAATGTAAATTGTACTCTTCTCTTCTTGTAAATCCGCACGGCAAACGGTGTAATCTGCGAGATCCCCCCCGAATTGCGCTTATCAACAAATCTCCCCGTGCTATTAGAGTTTTAGGTACCCTCTCCGTCTTCACTTTCTCTCTTCTCTCTGTGTATGTGCATGTAGAGGTGCACTTTGATATCTCGCCCAGAAGTACACTGCTTGTAAGAGTGTAGATATAGATGTATATCCGACATAGTCATTGTCCACATGTCAACATCATCGAAACTGCGCTTTATCGCAGCCCGGATATCGAAATTTCCCTTTTAAACAACGCACTCGGCCCACAACTAAACTCCTATTCTACATCTACTTACGTATACTGACTGATACAAGAGACATGCGGTTGTGTGTATGTGCAACACACCACTGAAGATCAAGACTTGAAAAACAAAAATGAGTCCATTTAATTTTCCAAGCGGAGTGTACCTGTTTTGAGTAATTAGAATTAGAAAGCATCGGTGTAATACGGCAAGTGTTGTAGCAATAAGTTGGTTGGCAGCAATACCCTGTAAGAGAGAGGTATGGTAGTATATGAAATGAATTAATGTGTGCGAGCTTTTAAGCTTTTTCGGTGGCATGAGCACACACAGCGAGAGCAAGTCAGAGCGCCGTTGCCACGGAGACGTGGTTGCCTGGCGACCGGAGCGTGTGCGTGTGGCGGCGCGTATTGGAGGCGGCAGCTGTAGTGGTGGGTAGCGGCGGCGGCGACTGCTACAGCATCAGCAGCAGCAACGGCGACGACGAAGTAATAATCCAGCGCGAAAGCCCCGACTTTCACAGAGAAATTAGTTGATGACTTGGTCTGAAAGAAAGGAACCAACTTGCAAATGAGTTGCTGATTCATTATCGCCCCGCGCTATACCTCCGCTTCAACCCCCTTCAACTTCCAACATCCACCTTTCCCACTGAATATGCACGCGATACACTTTCTCTTTTCATTATCCAATCTCGAACTGTTTTTTTTTCTTTTCTTTTTTTACTCTTTGCATGGTGCTTTTTTTTGTATGTATTTTTGCGTAGGCGTAGGGGTGGAAAAACAGAAAGTTGGATCTTATGTGTTATGGAGAGCATACTCGTCGCGTTTTCCGCATATGTAATAGTAAAAGATATGTCTTTGTGCGTGCGTGTGTGTGTGTGTGTGTGCAAAGTGAAAAGCATAAGTCATCATCATCTGACAGGCATATCGACATCCCCCACAATCCTCTCTTCCACTCGGATGCGCGTCCCCATCACACATGACATCACATCCGGAAGTCAGGATGCATGTATATGCATGAACGTCGCTGCATAGACACTAGGTCCTGCTTGGCACCGGAAGTCCGTCTAATGCATCCTGTGCCTCACTTTCCATAGGCAATATACTACAACATCGCACATGCACGCGCTCTTTTTCCAAGGAGAAGGTCGTCGTCGTCGTCGTCGTATATCGAAGCGCGCCATCCCTTTTTGCGGCCCCCCAAAAGCCCCAAACTTTATGACCATCTACCCTTCTTCTGCTTCTTCGACTGTGCTATGTATGTAATACATATGTATAGGCTGCTGCTGATAAATCTCTTTTTTTTCTTGTGCGTATATTTATTTTGGTGACCGATCGTGTAATTCCACTTCCGGAAGTCGTAATGATCGCCGTCATTATTTTTTGCGTCTTTTCGCTCTGGTGTTCTTCTGATGTCGCTGCCGTTGAGAGTATATGGTTCGTGAAACGGTCGCAATCGGAGACATTAATGACCTATAAAATTATCCGCCGTTTCTTCCATATAGTTCGTATTATTGGCCTCGGCGCGTATTGAGTTGTCGCTTTTGTTCATGACACAAACAACATGTGTAGTTGGTACATTAGCATGTAGCATGTAGCAATTTAGTTGATGCACTCAGCCTGAGGAAATCCACCTTTAGACGCTTGTTCCCCTAACAACGACTTCGACTTACGAGTGCCTACAATCCTACAGCTCCATCGAGGCTGAAGGTATATAGAGATGTTGTAAGCGCAATTGGTGGAATATGTTCTTAAACCTCTATTGCTCTCCTACATACGTCTAAAGATGTACAGCTTGTCCAATAAGTTTACTCATTAATTTTATTGTCAATTCCGGAAAGAAATACTTAAAGAAATGTTAAGGGGTTCTTTTAATTTTTGCCTTTTCACATTTTAGATCATTTTACAGTTAAAGCTTTATAAAGTTAGAAAGATGAAACTTTGATCTAAACAAATAGTATAGAAATGCGTAAATGAAATATGTGCTTATGTGCAAGCATAGAGAGGTGAAGAAATAAAGAGAAAGAGAGAGAGAGAGAGAGAGAGAGAGAAAAAGAGAGAAAAGCGCGTTTGGTCGGCGGCAGCGGCTCCGGTTCCCAGCTTTGTAAAACACAACACCCATGATGATGATGGTTATGTTGGTTGGGCCTGCGATGATGAATATCCATCCGTGCAACGTGTTAAAAAAGAGCGAGAGTAGAGTTATAGGCGCGCGACCATCAATCAAAAAGTGTTCTTTCTTTCGCTGCTGCCCCCGCACACGCTTTAATGACTAATTAAGGGCTACACCACACGATGAATGCACGTGAGAGAAGCTCGGATGGTGGATATTCAAAGCGAGCAGGGACTGGAATACAAAACGTACATAATGGTGATGGTGGTAGTGGCGATGATGGATTTACTGTTCGGTGAATATTAATCATCATTATCGTGCGATGTTGATGCACACACGTAATACCTTTCAAACAGTACTTACACGTGCTGGAATATTCTTCTTCTTTTAATTCTACCATTTCTCTTCGCAATTGTTATTATTCTATTACGACATTTTGCCAGCACAATTTCAATTAGATGCCCATTTTTATAAAAGCTCGCTTTTTAATTCTTCAAAAACTGAACTGGTTGCGGGTAATAAGAATTCCGAAAGCTGGAAACTTTTGATTGAGCTGGACATTTTCTTTTTGGTTTGTGGTTTTTTTGGTTGAAGCAGTTTTTTGAAATTTTACCAGGGATTGAGAGTTGTCTCAAATTCGGATAAATGTATAAGACAAAGATCTATCAATGTGGATTCTTCGGGGCGCATAATTCAATAATCCGCGTCTTCATCAATCATCGAATTTAAGCTCTCTGCTCTATGTAAAACTATTTGGGCAGGATTTGCGCAGCGCAGCCCTCGAAACTTGCTATACGAAAATCTATACACGTTTAGGTGTAAGCGAAGATAGTCCGTCAATCTTTAATGAATTGCTTGTCGATGTTGTGTCCGTACGTACAGTATGGTACTCCCTGGTACCTCTCACCGTTTCTATTTACTTACTTGTTATTATTATCATCGTGATCATCATCATTTATTGGCAACAGCACCCAGTCACCGGTTTTCCATCAATCAAAAGTGTCGCCGTAAATTGCCTAAATATCGATAAAATATACATTTTTGGGCGCGAAAACGATTTTTTCCATTGCTGTCGATTCAATTAAAAATCCTATTAAGTTTAATGAAATTCAAGCCGACAACCCCCAGTTACAAACAACAAAAACAAGAAGAGAGTTTATCATTTCAAGTTGGAAGAGGGACAATCTCAATTATCTTCTTCTTTGTGTTGCTCTTCGTCTTTTCCGCATCCGCGAATTTGTCGCGCCTAGTTTTTACCACTTAATTTTCCCTTTTTCTTCTTCTTCTTCTTCTGCTTCTTATGTCTTGTATTTGTTTTACGCGTTTAGCTCATAGTAAATTTGGTTCTTTTTAAAAATATCTTCCTTATTAAGAATAATTTCCATTAATAGATAATAAATTAATTGATTAAATAAATAAGTAATAAATAAAATATAAGCATCATGAAAGCCAAAACCAGAAGCAAACAAAGAAGCAGAGTGAAAAAAAAGGAGTGTAAAAAAATCGTGGTATTTCCGGTCGTCTTTATATGCGCAGTTATGAAGCATCTTTCTTCTGACGATTGTGCGCGTTCCCACAACAACGACAAAGGACGAATCTCATTCCTCGAGAGCCCAAATCAAATTATCTAATTCAAGTATATTATTGGTCCCGTCAAGACAGCAAGCAGCACATTGATTAATCAACGACGAGGGCACATTAACATCTCTTGACTCTTCTCCGCGCCATACAAACACCTACCCACTCTCGCTCTCCATCTTCCTTCTCCTCCATCTTATATATCAGATATGAAAAGTTCTTATTTCGTTGCCGCTTGCTTGCTATGTGTACTATTTGCACGAGGTCAAAAGTATCGCCTTACAGCGAGAGCCATTACTGTCGAAAATTTGTCACACGGAAAAACGATATAATAAGTGCTCTCTAATGGACCATCAAAGGATTTTTTGGCTTCGCCATGGTTACATCTCGCCCGGCTCACGCTGGCTGACGACGATCATATTGACGGGGGTGCCCAATAAGGGCGTTATTGGAATTCCAATAGGGCTTCGCGCGTCACACAATAATTAAAGCGAAGGGTCTCTCGTGATATTACACTCTGCATATAATAACCTGTCTGTCTAGGTGCCGGTGGCGGCAGCATTGCATCCCTCTCTTGCCACCCCCCTTCGCATCCCCTTTACACTTTTGCTTTTGTTGTATATTTCTTCTTATATGCTTGCGCTCCGAACTCACACACAGAAGCCTGATTCTGCAAATGGTATTTGGCTTATTATTAGTGTTAAATGTCTTTCTCTGTGTGTGTGTGTGTGTGTGTGTGTATAGATTATATTTGCAATATGGAGTGAGCGAAGGTGTTAAAATGGGGCTCCTCTGTTCGCATGATCGCCATGGGAAGTGTTATCTAATATTGCGTGTGTAATCAATGCTGCAGATTAGTTGCTGGGGTGCTCACTCGAGCTCATCCCCATATGTATATGCGATGCGGATGGGCCTCGCGCTAACCGTGTGCCGAAAGCTCTGCAGATCAGCGCGTGTGTTTCTGTTTGTTGTTATCTGCGTGTTCGGGGTTTTACTCTGGAGACCCACTATGGTCGCATGGGAACCATATTAGGTTTCATATTTTTATCGTCCCTCCCATCCTACAGCTGAGATTTAGTTTCTAATCCTAAAGTGGTGAGTTTAACTTCTAAATTCACCATGTGTCTCTATTCGTATATTTATAAATAATAAATTATACATTTTCCTGTAACTTAGTTTCAGATTCGAAATTCAGTTTTGCTTTTTATAAAAATGATTCTTCATTTTAAGTCTCTGGAACTCTAGAACCAATAGCATTTACGTAGTTTTAAATTAAAAAAATAGGCTTTTTTAACAATAATAAAAAATGATATTTTTTACACTAATAATAAGAAATTTTAACTTTTAAAATTCCAGTTGTGGTATTGCAAATGAACAAATATTCTGCCTTGAAATCAAATTAAATGGTTTTTGAGTAACTTCAGTTTTATTTTAATTATAAAAGTTAGATTAATAATCTTCATAATAAATAATCAGATAGTTTTTTTGAAATCGTTTTTATAAGTATTAATTTTTGTTGTAGGTCCAAATACTAAATTTTTTTTTATGAATTTGCTTAAAAAAATTATTATTTCAAAATTTAAAGTTTATCCAATAGAAAAATACCCTTTGGGATAAACTAATTCTGCATTACGATATAAAAAATAATGTTTTTTAAGGTTATAATAATGTTAAAGACGTAATTCAATAATGTAAAAAATAATTAAAATTAAAAATAGCAATTTTAGAAGAAAGAGAAACCATTTACAATTAAAATTTTCTTTTCCGAGGAATGTTTTTATTTTGCACTAGGTTAAAATCAGATAAAATTATCTATGATTTATTTATTACTGGCCCCTAAAGAACATTTTCTTTTGCTACTGCTTAGTTTCTTGGTACACTACTCGTATAACAAAAGGAAATTAACATACCAAAACAATTCAAATTACATTGACAAAATTGTGTAATTTTATGATCAACAAAATGCACAAAATTTATTCTAAATCATGTATTCAATTTAAAGAGTTAACTTAACTTTGAAAGGAAGTAGGAAACGTTATGTATATAAAACATAAATCGCATATACGATATAAGCAGATTAATCAGTTCTGAAAAAAAAACTGCTTAATTCGATTACGTTATCGTTTAGTTAGTTGTTGATAGGAAGCGTCAAGCCAATAGTCGGGCAAATTTATGCACGATCTGGCATGGATGAAACGGGCGAACCCTCCTGGGAAACCTATAAACGAATTCCCGACCAGCAGTAGTCGCTGCAAGTAGTGCTAGGAGAACGACGAGAGCAGAGTAGTATTTGATGATGATCACCGACATATGCTATTTAAAATAATTCAATTCTCCAGAGTGGGCCCCATGCGCGGCTACCAGTATTAAAGTAAACGCTGGGGTGGCGAATTCGATAAAGGGATTAGTGTCAAATCAAATCGCATTAAGCTGATGATGATGCCGTTGCTGCAATCTGAACGTTGCACCAACTCTGCTGCCGCTGCTGCTGCTGCTGTTACTATTGCCACCCCCCGATGCTTGCGCAACCCACCCCTTATATAATTTACGTCCTCTTAATCGTTAAGCTATTTATTTAATTAATAATAAATAATGCAATGACTATAGTATAGTAAAATAGGAAGATTTAGCGGCCAGTATTAATTAATTACATATGTGAGTAATTAATTATGATGATGATGACGATGATGAACCTTCTTCTTATTCGTTCTTTTCATTTTGCGCACATATATTGCGCGCGGCTTTTGATAGATTTGTGTGCATGTGTGTGTGTCTGTGCCTTTCCCTGGCTATTATACGGGAGGAGGTCGCTTTTAATTAGCACATGAATGAAATGTTGTGTTATTTTTCGTTCGCCATGTATCATCATCATCATCACCATCGTATGCGTTGCTTTCATGTGTGTGTTAAGCCCCTTTCGTTTATATATTGAGTTCGGTAGATCTGTGTGTCTCTCTGTGTGTTTGTATGGTGGCATGGGTTTGTGTGGGTAACGTTTGACCGTAACGCTCGAATGCATTTACTACGTGTTCACTGTCCTGTAATATCTCTTCGAATGTCTTCATTCATTTTAATTACGCGCTGAAAACAAACGAAAAATTAGGTGCCAACTGGAACTGAAAAAAACCTCAGGATACGCCCTTAATGTATATTAATCATGGTTGGCCCTTTTTTTTTCTAACTGGAGGAAAGCCGAATAGATGTTGAGTTATACAGAGTGAAAATAAAAGTTAGGTGGTTGCTGGTAATTTAATTAATTTTTTAGCTTTATCTTTTTTTGATATTTTGTTTAATTCTTTTTTATAAAATCATTAAAAAATATCTATAAAATTTTAATAATTAGTTAAAAATGTGGCTACAAAGTATTTTTGGTTTCTTCTTTATTAAACATAAAATAGAAAATTTTAAAAATTTAAAAGATATTAATAGGTTTATAATCAATCATCGTGAATTAACTTTGGTTTATTTTTTTATTTTTACGAGTATTTTGATTGATAATGTATAGATCTTTTTAAGTATTATTTATTCATTGTATCTTTTGAAAATAAATAACGCAATTATGATTCATAAAACGGGGTAGTTGCTTAATGTCTAAACAAAATAGATATTATTTAATTTCCTTAGCCATGTCAATGACCCTTGCAAATTACCTATTTACTTTTGTTGGATATTTCATTAAATATTTAGAATTATAGGATACAAATTTTAAAATTTATTAAATCAAATTTTGATAGTGGATAATTTAAAAAATCCCTAACTTAGCAATTGATCGTATCAATTTTTTGAAAAAATTTTTTTATCTTTGACAATTTCTTGAATTCGAATAAGTTAACCATATTTTCCAACTAATAATATTTTTCATTATAACTTTTTTTATTTATTATTTATATAATTTTTGATTACCATAATAACTTACTTACTTAATTATGAATCATAATTTTTATAAATTTTTAGTTTGTTACATAAATTAGGGTAGTTACTTCATAACTTTAAAATAATCCTTAAAGATGGCTACGTCTTCGACTTAATAAAAAATTGAATTTAAAATTAAATGAAATAACCGAAGACGACTTTGATTTAATTGACCATTTCATTCAATGAATGGAACCAACGTTTCAGTAGCTCTTTTGACTTGACAAGCTGTTTCTGTTTATTATAGTATAAGAAAACACAGATTTCTATACCATAGCATATTATACAATGTTATATTGTGCCTTCACATACGTCGCAGACTACTCTCTTAATATATAAATAATATCGAAATCCGACATTCATTTCTCTAAAGCTTTGTTCAGACTATATGGCAAATCGCCATATATATGGCAACCATATGCATATGAACAGCAACCATATAGTCTGAACACCGACCATATCATATGCCATACACGTATGGCAATCA
>JASKGO010005844.1:0-38302 GCA_030556065.1 Holobus sp. GC000080
ACGAATCGCACATATTTGAACTCAGAATTGTCCGTAGAATCCAAAAAAGTAAAAAAAAGTGGGGGTTGCCATTTTAAAATCAAAAGTTAGGGTCATTTCCGGTGAAACCGGAAGTGCTACAAAATTAAAATTTATGTCAATAAATCGGAAATGACGTCTTATACAAGTGTTCCAATTTTTAGAAAAATTGGTTGATAAATAACGAAATGCCAGGGGTGGCCCTAAAATCGTTGTCACCCGGTATATAAAAAAAAACTCTTCAAATATGCGCCGAACTAAAAAACCATGCAATTTTCCATTTCCATTGATACGGGAAAAAGGAATAATCTACCGTTTAAATAAAGGGATCGGAAATGAAAGTAAAACCGGCAGCAATAGTCAATTGCATTCGATCGGCCATCAGCAGTAGCAGATTTGCGAAATCTGTTCGCAACATCTTTCGTTTCATCGTTCGCTGTAACTCGAACGGACTGGACCGGTATAACAAACGAAATAAATGTTAATAGATTCGCAACTTTAAGAAAAGGCACTTAAAAGGAAAAGCTCGTAACTGTACGTTTTATATGGAAGCAGCTCCGCATAAAAACTCGCCCGTTATATTGCCCTCGCCCTTTGTCTATAAAGCTTAATTTTTTTATTGGCCAATGATGGACCTATTCCAAATTATTCTATTATTATTTATTTTACGTCCGACATTAATGCCTCCAGTTTTACTGTTAACTCTCCACTGGTAAAGTGTGTGCTAAAATCTAACAACTTGTTATTAATTAATAGATAAAATGTTTGCATTATTATCTAAAGTTATTAATTATTTTTTTACCACCAATTAATAGAAAAGAATGCTTAAAAATTATTCATTATAAAATATTTCTAATAAAATTTCTAATTTAAAGGAAAAGTGTAACAAAAAGTATAATAAAACATGTTCAATAAGACCGCTCAATTAACAATGGAAATTTGATCTTCGCTAATTAATTAATTGCACTTAATGGAAGCGATAACTTCTTCAATTATGAAGCAATAACATTCGTATGGAACAGTATTAAAATGTAACTAGTTGAGCATCAGATTGTTTTAGTCGGCATGATTAGCAAATTAATTAATACCGACGGCAAACTTAAGCACCTATGACAGCGATGACTTCCTATTCCCGGCGGCTACACTCACTTAATTAAGCGCGCAGTGAATGTCAATTATGAAGTGCACACTAATTAATCCTATTTAAAATGGAAGAAAAAGAAATAGTATTAAAAGGTAAAATCTTCGTTGGATTTTCTTAAATTTTTTAATAAACTTTATAAGTTTTTCTTATTGCTGCTTCATTCTGCCAATGTTTATAACTATAATTTCGAACAAATCGATTCGCTCATCGAGTTACAACTAGCGTAATATTGCCATAAAAGTTAGCGTTTGATGTTGTGGTCATGAATTTATTTTTGTGGGTGCGTGGGTGTTTTTTTTTGCTAAATTTTTTTTAGATAATTTACTAATAATGGAAACGTGCGCGAAGGTGCAATGAAACTGGGCACATTTTCTTGCTTTATACTTTCTATTATCGGGCGTTCTTTATGCTGCCTTTATGGACTTTTACCCCATAAATTATTGCTACTTTGAAAATGGCTCTCCGACAAAGTGTTACTCCTTTCTTGTAATTATTTCTGCACGGAATAGTAACGATCATTTCGGGGAAAACCATTAAAAAAAAAGAATGGGGTTATTATTTTTAAATTTATGGAAATTTTCATTTAATGAAATTTTTTGTTTTGTACACTTTTTTATTTATTTATTGTTAATTAAATAGTTGCATTTGTTTTTGACAGTTTATTATATTTAATTCAAAATTGATTAAATTTTTAGACCAATAATTTGTTTTTATTTTTTTGTTCCCAACTACTCACAAACATGGCTGACTTTTTGTAGTCAACAAATAAGACATTATTTTCTGGTATTGATGCTTTAATTTTTAAGCAAAAGTAAATGAATTAAAAGTTAAATTAAAATTTAAACTAATGAAAGAATATATATTTAATCAAATTCGATTAATCATTTCACAAAATTGAGACAAAACAAATCCCGTAACATTAAAAAGTCACAAAATTAATTCAGTGTTACTTTGAATGTTTTTAAGTCTAAAAAATCGATGCTATTTCTGGTGAAATTGAATTCCTGTATTAAAAAAAATTGTAATGAATAGCTGTCATGATTTTATAATTCCTTATACAAAGTTCTTTACTTTTTGTTTTAACAAACGCGAGTAATAAAATCATATTAAAAACAATTATAGACAAACAAAAAACTAATTCAACATTCAGAAAGCTAAAAAACATTAATCTTAGATCCAACTTTGAATACTTTGGTTTTTACAAGCAGCCCCGTTTCATTTTATTAACAATTAAGGAAAAAATCGTTGGCGAGAGAGAAGTAACGAGCGCAAATAGGACAAAGAAAAACGAACTTTATTTCATTTACATTCAAGACTCAGACTAATAATGATTTTTTTTTCTTGTTTGTTTCAGAAAAGGGTGTGCAAATCAAGGTGAGCTGCTTTACTTATACATTTTTTCTTCTTATACGAAAAACAGTCTCCGAGCGAACGCTAGCAAATTATATGAATTATACCGTAAATGCATAAAATAGGAGCTGTCGTTCGCTGCTTCAGAGGAAGTGGAAATTAGATAAGGTGAGGCGTTCCGCATCTCATTAAATCAACACCATTTCACCTAATTACCAGCGACTATTTCAACGTATTAAATAATAATAATGATAGAAGGCAAACAGCGATATCGACAACTTCGTTACATTCGCTTTCGACGTTATCGCCCCTGCGAACTTTAGTTTGTTAACGCTCTCATATTATAAATAGAGGTGTCCCCAGAACCAATTAAATGTTATCGCTATTTGACGGCTGTCTTCGATTTTCGCGCATACATAATAAGCAAACTTTACTGTTCGCTGAGCATTCGTAACAACCCCATGCTACAATCAAATCACAGATTATGTTTGCAACAAATGTTTCTGCTTTAAACTTTACTTTGGAAGACCATTGTCACATAAATTGGTTTACGGTTTGCTTCGTGGTTTAGAGAAATTCCTAATTGTTTTATAATTATTTTTATATGCCATTAACAATATCAGAGGACTGTAATTCAAATTTATATTGTTAAAAAAAAAAACAATTAAGAGACTAAATGATCAAAATCATTCCCTAAAATATTTCAAATCTTTATAAAACATAAAATTGCATTGATTTAAAAAACAAAACCATTAGAATGAAACACCCTGAATCTTTAACATTACTTTTTCTAATTTATAACATAATATGTAACTCTCAATAACATTTTAAAACATTCATTAAAAAGTTATCCACTAAATTTTATACAAAAATACTTAAATTAAAATTTACATGGTTAAAATTGTTAAAAATGAATTAAGAGAGTAAAATTTGTTAAAAAGATTCCCTAAAATATTTTTAATCAAACAATTTCTTAAAAATTACATGGATTCAAAAAAAAGACAGTTTAAATGGATCACCCTATATCTTTAACATTACTTTTTCTTGCCTGAAATATAAAATTTTTAACATCCATAAAAATTGTATCTTTGTCAAAAAGCATAATTTTTCATTACGTTTCCTCCCCTTTTTTTTGAAGCAAAATATTTGACGCTTGTATCACACTATCGTCAAATTTACGATCTATAATAATGTGATTTTTATAACATTTGCATTTTTTATGCAGCGGCTTTTTTTACGCGACTTTTATATGTATATTACGATCGCTCATAAATTTCCCATCGATAGTATTTCGATTTGCGGCCCCATATAATTTGCACGCGATAAAATCAATAAGAAGTGCGAAAATTTCACGCTGCAATGGAGAAGAATACAGCGATGGGTGTAAGTGTAAGCGAGCGCAAGTAGCAGTTAGCATAAAGAATGCACTAGTTATTTAAGTGGGATTAGTGCGAACAGGAATATAATGTGTCACGAAACTAATTACTTTTCTATCTTCTTGAACATTCTTCTGCATGAATGTGATTAATTAACATGCACTCCAGTGCAATTCATCATCTATTTGTTACCTCATGGAAGTTTCTGACTCGGAATATCAATATTTAACGCGTTGCATCGTACATAATTACCTTTTACAGTAATTTGCCTACGTTAGGGCTTCCTTTTTCGTTTTTGTTGTTGTTGTTGTTGCTGTAGGTCGAAAATCAATTTAGTAGCTTACTTTGAAATGTGGTGCATTGCTTGGCGTTGCATAATGCATATAAATTGCATTTTGTTTACAAATATCGACTGCCAAAAACAAAATAATTGACTGAGGAATTACCTTTTTCAAATTTACAGCGATATTTTTTAAAGTTAGAGGTATTTCTTAAAACTAAAATAAAAGCTAGCAAACAAGTAATATAAAGTGAATATACAAAGTTGCAATTTCCAGCGTAAATATTTGCATAGAGTTCAAATTAAAATTTGCATTATTCAGTTTTTTTTTATTACTCTACAAATATTACTAAAAAAAAGTACCTGAAAATTCATTAAAGTTAAAAAATAATTGTGCAATTTACACCCAAGCAAAGTTAAAATTATTTATTTAAATCAACAACCCAAATTAACAAAAGGCTTTAATGATTATAACAGGACAAAAAAAAAACGTGACTTAAATATTGTCTATTACAAATCTGTACAATTACAATAAAGATTTTACAAACTTAAACTGCGCCCCAGTTCAGAGCTGGTTATAAAATAATCAAAACAAAAATCGCTTGTTCACTCATTTGATTCCGAGTTACTCGCACTGGCAGCAATAAAACTCCTCATACGCAACTTTTGCGCAACAGAATATTTGTATCCTCATACTTAAATTAAACTACACACAATAATGATAAAAATAACTTTGCTCTTAGAGACTGAGAAAATAGAGAAGAGATAGAGATATGGAAAATCACATAGTTTCACTTGTCTCATTTCGGCGTACTTACTTTTATCTTAATTTTAAATATACATAAGATTTTTCAATTTCTATAAAGTAAAATATATAGTATTTACACAGTGTACTATGCACATAGTCTTCTCGTGTCTTCCTTCCTATCTATGGGTAATCTATAATGTATTTATGTACACGATAGTGTCGTTATTCAAGC
This sequence comes from Holobus sp. GC000080, assembly GCA_030556065.1. Classification (NCBI taxonomy): domain Eukaryota; kingdom Metazoa; phylum Arthropoda; class Insecta; order Coleoptera; family Staphylinidae; genus Holobus; species Holobus sp. GC000080. The sequence continues at coordinate 5,149 of JASKGO010005844.1, forward strand.
AACACGTCCATGAAATTAATAGTGCGATCGATCAATACGATTACGAAAAAGAAAAAACATATTGCATTTATATAATAATAAAATAAAATAAAATAAAACAAAACAGTAAAGGTTGAAGTGATTTACAAGAACGAAACGGTTTTCAGTAACGAACGGGTTGCCAGGTTCCCAAGTGCTCGTCCCTCCTGTAGTAATGCGGACGATTATCACGAAACACTGTCACGGCGGGAAATTGATTATCCTGTATGTACTTTAATGTGGCACGGATCTGAAACATATTTATCTTTAGTTATTTTGCTTTTTTTCAACTACTTTTAACCATAATAAAATACAAACTTAAAAAAATTAAATTAAAAGTTAAATTAAAATTATAAATTTTATTTCAATTATTATTTCATTCTGTCAAATAAAATAAATTATTATATAAAAAAAAAAAGATAATAAATACCTGCATAACGAAATGCGGAGGCTCGACCGCTGGCGAAGTGGACAAATGTTGCAAAATGAAATCGTCGTTTTGTTCGAGCCACAAATCCACTCCGCGTAACGGCTCGTAATTAAAAGGGCCGATTCGTAAAAGTCCTAAGTTGCTGTCGTAAATATCTAAAACCTGCGGGGAAACAGCGAATTAAGCGTAATGGACGGAAAATTGCACGGCGCGCTGAAGTAAAAGTGGAGAAACGGTGGTCAGTCGGTAGGTAGGTACTTACTTGAGGTACTCCCGTCAGGTTTCTCGCATACCTGAGCGGCTGATCGGGACCTTTATCGGGAAACGTCGCAGGAAATATTTCACCAGTCTTAACGTTCACGCCGACTCCATAAATCATGGGCCAGTGTATTCCGCCGCGTATCGTCGTGTTCAATTCGCCGACACAGGCCAAAGTCAAATCGATTTCCACCGGGTGCTTATGGAAACAAGCTGAAAATCACCCATGCATTTTAATTTCCATTTATTAGCTTTTCAAATTTACAAAAATATACATCCGATAAATCATATGTTATAACATTGCGCAGGTCAAAAAACAGTTGCAACCCCCTAATAAATTGCAATAGGATGAATTTAAGTAAAAATAAATAAACGTACTAATTAATTTTTAAATGCAGAAGGATTAATTTTTATTTTAAATATTCAAACCGTCACGACAAAAATTTTAAATGGCCATATAAGTGGTGTAACATAGAGTGACACTGAAAAGTGGCTTACCCCTTTCATTCCAGTCGATTTTTAAGAAGTTTTTTACATTTATATGTTAAGACAAAATTTTGGAATGATTGATGAAAATGTCATTTTTTTGCGACTTCCGGTTTAGCCGGAAATTACCTGAACTTTTTATTTGAACTTTGTTGATTTCATTAGATCATTTTCAGACTAAAAAATCTTTTAGCAATTTTTATTCTTAAATTTGCCCCAAAAAGTAAATTTAAATAATTAAAATTAACGGAAATCAAATTATTGAACTAAATGGCACAAAGTTTCCAAAAAAAGGAAGATTGCAGTTGCCGTTTAAAAATCCAAAGTTTAAAATTTTTCGGGATAAACCGGAAGCGGTTGAAAATTCAAAATTTACTTTAATCAATCCGAAATTACGTTTTATATAACTTTAGAAAATTTCTCAAAAATTGGTTGGTAAATAAAGAAATGAAAGGGGTGAGTCTTTTATTTCCATTATTCCAGTTATTTTCAAAATCTTTCGATTCGTTTTTGAGATGAAATTCCTTAAAATTTTATGATTCAATAAATTTTACAATAATCAAAAAATAAAAACAAAATACGAGCAATAAAAATAAAATGAGACAAAAATAAAATGCAAAGGAAATGAAAAAAAGTTCAACGAAAGAATTTCACCAAGTCATGACACTCAAGACAACTTGAAAAATAGAATAAGAAAATTTAGTACTCAGCAGTGCAAATAGTTATGAACGAACTTGTACTAGAACTCAAAGTGAGCAAAGAAGGTGCAAAGAAAAAAATGATAATTCTCGGGCCGTGCACTACTCGGCATTTATTTAAATATGCAAATTTCCACTGTCGTCTATAAATCAATGGCTCGAAACGAACGAACACGCTGGCTGGCAATGGGTATGATGAGTCTGCCAACTAGTAATTCCACCCGACATAAACTACACACGAATTCTACATTCTTCGAGACCCATTTACGACGAATCCGATGGGCAGGCCAACTAATGGATACCTTATACAGTAACGAGCCAAATTATTTCCGCGTACTTCTCGAGCATCGCGTCCAACTCTCCTCTTCTATCGATATCTATCCACTGAAGATCATTACTACTACTATTGCCAGTACTAAATACTGCTAATAATTATTATCAATTAGGAATTATCAAGATGGCACTAAGATATCAATTTGAAATGTATCAATGGGTTGGTCACTAATTGCATCTAACCATTAATAAGTTATTTAAAAAATAAATAAATAAAGTTATAAAAAAATTCTAAATTATATTTTTTTCCTTCTTCAATTAAACGTTAAACTTAACTAAATGTATAAATTTTCGGAAAATAAATTACTAATATTTAAAAAATAATTAAGGTAATTAAAAAATGGAATGAATTGAAACTTACTCATAATATTATAGAACAATTCCTCTGAATAGTGATGAGTATCGCTAAAACCGCCGACTAACTGAAGTTCGATGCGTCCTTCGGGATAACCTAGGGCCAGCTCCTGAACTCTCTGGACCATCGAGCAGACGGCCTCATCGGTGCCCGATCCATCTAAATGAGCGAGAGCAACTGCTCCCGATCCTGTAAAACGCAGACAAACATTTCACTTGTGTCTTCTTCATCTATCTATCTATCTATTCCTTAGTTAAAAACTCTCCAGACGGCATTGAGTAGTATCTATTGCAAGGCTCTTAAAGTCTTAGACCTTTAGATCGAATTTTAAGATATCCTTTGGTCAGATATAGGAACCCATACATTTGATTAGAAAAAGTGGGCGCAATTAAAGCAAGCAGTTGAGATTACGCGTATGCACACATTGCATTAACGTCAATAAAATGGCAATAATTAACGATACAAGTCTTTTGCATCTCCCTCTTTCTCTTTGCTTCTTTCTTATTTTGAAATCGAATAAACGATAAAGAAAGAGAAAAAGAAGGATTAAAGGAAGGATATTGCGTATAGCTATGTATAAATGCAGATTGGTATTTTAATGGGTGCGCCCCGCAATTTATTGCTAATATGTAAGTGTTTAATTAATTATATGTAAAACATATAAAATATTTTAAAATGCTTAATCAAGTATAATTAACGACTCGGCTCATCCGCGATTTCGATTGTAAATCACGCTTTACGATCTCATGTAACGCACATCACATTATACACTCCGATACAAACGCTGCAGGAAAGGAAAAATGTTGATATAATAAAGAAAAGTAATAAAGTTGCGCGCTTTTGCAATCTTTTACGCGACATTTTCGGTCGAAATGTAAAGACGAGACAAATCCGAAATTTACGATGACTTTTTTTCGCGATGATTACATTTTTATTAAAACTGTGTCTGTAGCCGCACATACAGTTGTAAATTTTAATTAGGGTTTCATATTTATTCTTATTTTTCAGTTTTTGTTATAGTTTTCATGGGAATTAAAGAAATTATAAATTTTTAAATTATTTTTATGTATTTTATTTTTACTTTAATAATATTCTTGCAATTGGTTACGTAGTCTTAAAATTTGGAATAGAATGTGTCACTTTAAATCAAATTAAACAAAAAGGTTCTTGGAACATTCTTTTTTTGTTATATATAAAATTATTTTTCTTTATTTGCATAATTGTAATAAAATCAACCGATGTATTAATGACAGTTAATTTTTAAATAAATAAATAATGTGATAAGAAAACATTTGATATAAAAATCATGAAAAGTATTAGAAAGACATTAAAAAAAAAAAATGAAAAAAAATTTTTCAATCATAATCACAATTATTTTTGTAAAAATAACGTTGAAAACTAGTAAAAACAAAATTCAATTCTCATTCCACAAAGATGATAATTATAAAAAATTAATTTTTGCTTGTTTTAAACTGTTATTTTATATAATTGCTTAGTAATAACTATGTAATGGCAATTAAGAATCCGCTATTTAGGAAACTACAATTATATAATAAAAAATAATAATATTACCAAACTGTATTTTATAAAAATTTAGATTCTTATCAAAATTCTAAACAACTTCTTAAAAAGATTCTAAAATCAATTTTCCAAAAGTTAAAAGAAAGCTTTTGATTGTCCAAAGTAACATTAAATTTGCAAAAATGTTCAGACTTAACTAAAGACCTCTTGACAAAACCCCAAAATTTACGACTCATTGTGGCAAAGCCTTAGTGAAAATAAACTCGGGCCGAAAGCCTTTTCCCTCCCAGTAGGTTCGGTTCATAAGCAAACTGTACAAAGAAGTAACGATGAAGAAACCGGGATTAAAATTGATCGTAAATAAGTGCGCATATACGGAGCGAAAAGCCGGCCTTACATTATTGCATTAAATAAATTATTACATAAATCCAGCATTTTACTTACGGAACATAACAATAATCGCAGCGGACGCATGTTCACGTCGCTCCACGGAGACGACATCGAACCCATGATTATTGATTTTATACAGTGTGCACGTACGGACAATAGAACTTACAAATTTAATAACACCGCCGTTTGCCCGATACGTTCGATGATATAATGAAGGCGAAGAAGGAGGAATGCCGTATACGTATACAGAAGAATGCATGGGAATTATTATTAGAAAATAATAAATAAATTAATTTCCGCTACAGAGATGCGGATTTACGATATGACGTCCATCCATCCATACTGCAGTAAATCTTTGATAGGGCTCATCTCTTCTTTCTCGGGAGAGCAGCGAATGCAACAACATGTATAGTACCTTAGTTACAGCGATTTTTTTTTGTGTCTTTTCTTAGACCGCTTTAAATAATAATCAGCTGGCCGGAGTGCAATATGAGCTGAAGTGGAGTGAAAAGTGAGAGAGGAGAGCGCAGAAGAACAGGTACTAATTTCGCGATTCGTGCTCTGCAATTATACGTGTAAAGTGCGCATTATGAGAGCTCTCTCTTCCTCGTTATCGTGCAGACACATCGCTGGAATGCGTACGCGATATCTTAGAAACCACCCCTTCGTTTGACTATTGTCGGATTACTTTTAGTTTTGTATTTTCCTTTTTATCTTTGCCCATTTTTGTTAATGTATTTATTGAGCTCTGCGAGCGAATCTACTTCTACATCTATAGAGAGAGCCTTATCGCGAAAAGAAAAAAAAACTGGCGGAATAATAAGGCACGACATGCCGGCCCGTGTTAATTAAATATTATTTATAACTAGTCGGCGCATATACTATCGCTGTACCGTGGTCTCCGGCGGATAATCTTTGTGGACTATAAAGTTTAGTACCGAACGCACTTAAAAAGCTCTCCGCGCCGTGGAATATAAGAATTATGCGAATTTTCTGAATTACCTGAATGTCTGACGACGACAATTATGCAAGTGGTCGCGTCGTCCGAGCCCAAAATGCTCACGTTTTCTGCAAAAGTAAAAAAAAAACATCTTAGTTACTTAATTTTTCGAAAATTTAAGCTTTTTTTTTGTGAAAATTGATTACTTTCTTTACTCACAAGTACCGAATTATTTTTTTTTTTCAGGAAAAGGAATAAACTTCGATTTTTTTTAACAAATATTAAAAAAAAAAAAAATTATTTCATTTTTTGGGTTGTCTACATTAGAAATACATCATCATAAAAAAAAACATAATTGGACAATTAAACAGAAAAGTTGTTTTAAAGTAATTTTAAAGTAGTTATTTAATTTTTAACATTGGAAACGATTAAAAAAAAAAGCAATCAATATTTTGCCTTATATAAATTAAGAAATATTTCTTATGGCATCCAAAAAACTTTCCAGGAAAACTATTAGAGCTTTTAAGAATTAATAACACTAGAAGGATTTAAAATAGAAAAAGCAACTAGAAAACTTTTGGCATCTGAATAAAACTTGAACATTAACAAATTAAAAGAAAATAATTACTGTCATGTGGAACAGTAGCAGCCAATTCTCTTTGCTGCACGTAGAGCAATCCAACGGGACCGATGACTTTATTGGGGATGGCCAGCAACTGAGCAGCGGTATCTCTGTAGACGGGATGCGCATGGTACAGCGATCTGGTATCCGGTGGGCACTCTTCTTGCAGCACGCCATTCAATACAAGCACCATCCTGCAATAAAGCGATAATTGATATTAATATAATATATTGTACACTATAGAGAGAGGTATCTGTTCATAGCGCTTAAGTTTCGCATCTTCGGGAAATAGATACAAAGCGTATACAATATAAGTAATATTCTAATAACAATAATAACGACCACAACGGCCACTAATAATAAAAGCCCTGCGCAATAATAATGGTCCACCTGTGTGTGCGCGAAACATTATAATACCATCGGACACTCCATTTATCATTACCGACGGCCATGAATAAATTAACATTGTCTTATGTGCCCGCGCGGGAGAACAGCGGGATTAAAATGGCATTAAGTGATTTATCATAAAGCGCCAGGAGAAAATCCAATATCCGCATTTTATTGCTCGCGCCTCGATTTATTGCGATCCGTTGACCAACGTTGCAGCATTCGGTATACTTGCAATTTTCATCTCTAACACTGACTGCTCCGCCATCCGTGGCATTCATGAAGATCATTGCACATTGGCACATTGCCAATGTCCGGTCACCGTTTTAATAAATTTTCGCGTACGCAATATATCTTTTGTTTCAAGCAAAAACCGAAAAAAAAAACAACAGCAGAAGTAATTGGAATTTCATTAGATTAAAGTTTTAATTTTTATTTTAAGAAACTTGAAATTTTGTTTTAAAAGAAACTTTTGCTAGGATTTTGTAAATTAAAAAAAAAGTAGTAAGAAAAAGATGTTCGATGCCTTTTCAATTCTTTCATATGATAAGTGAATAATTTGTTAATAAATAAATTATTTAGATACTATTTCATAATATCTATATTAGGGACAATTATTTCTTTTTTTACATCTCAAAAAGTGTGCTTGGAATAAATTATTAAAATTTATTCAATGCCAAATAATTTTCACAGAATAAAAAAAATCGTCGATTTTTTCTGGAAAATTCGGGATGAATGATTTTAATGAAGGTGGGCCAACAATTAAAATAATCAGTAAAAAGTTCACATGACAAAACATTATTTGCCAGTGTAATTTGAGGACCGCCAGTATAAAAAACAGCAGAAAAAAAGTACGATTAGCGATGAAATTATTAATTTTGCATCTTACTCGTACGTACAGGATGTTAAGTCCTGGGGCCGTTAGCACGCAACCTTTATTTATATGTGGCACAAGAGCATGTGTAAAAGAAGACATATTGCAATTATTGAGAGGATTGACGGAAACTGAAGGAATTTATAACCATAAGCTCTTACGGAGGAGAGTTTAAGAAGCCACATTAATTATTGTTTATCGACCATAGCTTAGTTGCATGCGAACGGAAACAAAAGCGACTATTACCATCAGCTATACATGAGAACATACAAGTAAAACCAACGTGCAACACATACATGTAAGATCATAAAGACTAACTCCGGGAAACTAAAGTTGCACACCCAGAGAATACGCGTAAATTCGCGTAATGGGTTAAAAAGCTCTTAACTCAAATTAAAAGCGATTAATTAACAACACCGCAGAACGGGCATTTTCGTTTTTTTTTTTACTTTTTTTTTGTTTTCGCTGAAACAGTCATTGTCTTAAAGACAACGAACGTTGCGTTGGCAAATGTGCGCGAAGAAAATAATTAAATTTTTATGGCGGCCCGTTAGTGGCATCCCGCTGCGATTGAAACCCCAACTTTGATGTGACAAAACGATCATAAACTGGTTTTGCTCCAATGTTTATGCGTGTGCTTCAACATTACTTAATTAGTCTTTTTCTGTGTTTCGTTGTAAATATATATTTATTTCTGAAAGTGCATAAGCAAAGGGTTGTTAAATTTACCGCTGGCATTGTTAGGTAACATTTGTTTTTTAATTAATGTCGTGAAATAATTAATAACATAAATCTTTTTTTTTATAGCTGATTAAAATTTAATTGATTGTTGTTTATTTTATGTGGGTTTTTCTAACTTCTGCGCATAAAATTATTGAAACAATTGTGAAGCCATAAATATTTGTTTTAATTTGCAAGCAAAGATGTAAATTATAGAAGCCAATAACGTTTTTTTTTCGATAAATTTTAAAGTTATAAGTTATGGCAATATTAAATTTCAAAATAGTTAATATGCAATAAAAGCTACAAAGTAAATATAAATTAAATATTTACAACATGAAACGTAAATGAAATATGAAACATGTTTTTTTTTTCTAGCATAGATTTCACATCCAAGAATTTGTTGACTAATACCGGAAGCGCGACTCATAACTTTTAAATAACTTGTTAGTTGTTAATTTAATGTAACTCGGGATATCAATTAATTACCCAGCAAACGAATTAAAAGAATAAGTAATGAAATCATTCTATATGCAATTTGATTTGAAGCTACGAAGTAGCGAAAAAAGATATTGATGATGTAATTGGTTCAAACAAGTATTAATTTTTGTACACATAAAAATTGACTCTAGCGAAATATCGACTAAAAAATATGGTACTTCTTTTATATAGGAGGAATAGAGATTTAAAATAAAATTTAACTTCTTCGGAAGTTTAAATAGACGTATTCTTAAAATTTAAAATATCTATGAAAAATCAGCAACTTTCAATCAATAAGAAATTAATTCCACCCAATAAAAAGTTTCAGAATTTGCTAATGAAACAGCAACAACAAAATTGATCTTTAAACGAGCCATACTGATTCTAAATGTGACGAGATTAGGTGTAATGAGTGGGATTCGATTTAATAACGCCATAGCTGCCAAATTGACATGCAACAAGTCTACCGCTTAATAATAATAATAACAGCGTGGCAAGAACAAGGGGATCTGCAAAATCACGACATTCATACACTTGCATACATAATATCATATACAACACCCGTAGCTACAGTGCAAACGAGTGCATTATAATAAATTCCCCGGTAAGATATTTAAGACGTGCAGGCCATAAATTAAACGGGTGTGATTAATTCCTACGTGAATCCATTTTAACGTGCATTATGCTCCGCAAACGGTCCGCCAATTTGTCTATGCCGGCTCTGGCTCTATTCTCTCTGTAGCTATACCTACCTATACCTATGTTATGTGCACCAACAACGTAGTACGAGTATAACAACAATAATAATGGTTACCGCACGCAAGTGAAACCGCAGCATCTTAGCAGCGATCCAGAATAGGAAAAATGTGGTCGCCGACACAAAAACCGCGACGTCATTACGAAATCCATCTACGGACAACCACCCAGAGCGTGTAATCGAAGCTTATTTGCATTATCTAGTACGCCACCCGAGCCGTTTCTATCCGCCAATGGACAATAATGGCCCTACGATTAATCAAAAGCACTGGTGCGCCGATATTTATTCCCCGGTAATATTTTAACGGTTACATGTATGTCGAATATTTATCATTCAAACCTAAGGGTTCCCCCTTTCAAAAACCGAGCGTAACGTGTAACGTGATAGATTGTTATTAATTATTGTCATTGCGTTGTTGCACTTGAAACGATAAACGAGGTATTAATTTCACCATCATTAGTCATACGAGAGTACAGTACCTACTGATTGATTTGTTGATTTATTGTAGGATTCATTTGATGTTTTTAACAATTTGTCATTTTAATTTCTTACAAATTAATTTTACTTTACAAGAAAAAAGTTGATTCTTATTTTTTGAAGTATTTTTTAGCTCTTATACTTATTGGGAAAATAAAGCTCTCTAAGTGGATGCCGCTGTTTTAGGGCTACCTCTTATTTCTATTTTATTCTTATTTACCAACCGACTTTTATCAAAATTGGTAGCTTATCTTATCAATATTTCCGATTTATTAACATAAATTTTAATTTTAAGGGCTCTAAATAGGGATTTTTAAATGGAACCCATGTCCCTTTTCTGGATTTTCAGGATAATTCAGAGAATAAAAATGGACATTTTATATTTTTTTAATTTTTAAGTGCTCAAGAAGATCAATTTTTAATTATTTGACTCTGGGTGACTGGATATGGATTAAATTGTCCCCTAGATCTTCTAAAATTTGTGTAAAATTTACAACATTCCTTTAACGTCTATTCTGATTTTATCAGGACTTAAAAAATTAAATAATTTTTCACTTTAAAATTATTTATTAACGGTTAGATGAGAAGTCAGAAAATATATATACTAAATTCATTTTATCTTCATTAATTTTGCCATGTTTCAATTTACGAAGTAAAATATTATAAAAATATTAAGTGGTTTAAGTTTTCAATTTGAAGATTTTATTGGTTTATTGGTGAAAAAAAAAATGGTACCTTAATAATTTTTTTATGTAAAAATTTGAAGAAAATTTATTTATTTTCGACGTTGAACAATGACTTAAAAAAATATAAATAATTAAAACTACTTGTATTATTCCAAACATTAATTTTTATGAAAAATTTAATAAATTAATTGCATTAAAAAACATTTAAAAAATAAGAAGTAAAAAAGACGTTTGTCGGTCTCAATTAAGAAACAATAGTTTCCATATTTGCACGAGAGTGTCCGTCAAGCGTAAAAGTGAATATTAACCCGCGCACCTTTGTTTCTTTAAATGTAACCCGAGGCACAAGAGAATAACAGGCTGCCAAGTACGCAAATTTCACACCTGTGGATACTTTCAGATCAGCTACTCACTTGCTAGTTGCCACTATACGAGTAGTACCCATTACACCTATACTTAGCTGCTGCTGCTGCTGCTTCAGCAACAGACATTTCGCTTCCAGATGCATGCATCGCTGTGCATAGTGTATATGTATGTAACAAGATCCTTTGATTACCACTATAAATAAATAAATCAACCGCACTTACTCAATGAATTGACTAATAGGTAGAGTGTTCGTACAATTAAGATCAATTGGATCTGAACAAACAGCACCGCTAGCTTACTTACAGAAAAGAGAGAAAAAGAAAATTGAACACGTCCAGCAATTTCCGCAAATAGTGGCAATTTACCAGCGCAAACAAAGAAATCGAGTGACACCCACGCGCGCACGAAATGCGCTTAATTAAGACTAAACTTTCTCGGTTCTTTTAATTACGTTCTCTCGGCTCAATTCTAAAAAAATAACTTACTATAATGGTATAGTAGTATAGGATAGGACTCGTATAGAGTAATTGTAAGAAAGCTTTTCTAATTGTCTTTTTGGTATGCAGTATGCTGGGTATCGTACAAGTAGCTTCCTTAAGTTATGTAGTGGATATAGATTTATCGGTATCGCTTGTGTTTCTACCCATATTACACTAATTTGATTAAGCTCCGTTAAAAATACATAAATCGTGCAGTTAGGCAGCGAGTAATCGGCCCAATATCGCAAATAGTTTAACACGACGGCCCTTATTTATTTTTATTTACGTAGTTTTGCTTGGAATTTCATATACAGGATCTTCAAATGTTACTGTTTTTAATGTTTAAATGCTATTTATGTAAATAATACAAGGCAAAATTTAGTTTCTTTGGTGATATTGCTATTCTACAGAATAAATTTTCAAATTTACAATTTCCTCGTTACAAAAGTGTTCCTTTACAGCTTTAGCGATTTGCTGCTACGAAACCTCAGTAATAAAGAAGTACGCTCGATTGTACAGGGTGGATCAAATTTAAGTTGGTGGTCGTTATAGGGGGACTTGAAAACTACAACTTTCAATAAGAAAAACTAATGAAATTTTTCTTATTTCGCCTTTTATGTTATAAACAAAACAAAAAATTGATCTTTTAAGTTATCAAAAATTGATATTTTTAGAAAATATTGGTTTCCTAGTTTAACAAAACATTAAAATAAAAGCCAAGTCACTTTTATCTTTAAAATATAACACGAAAATCAAAATTCAATTATTTTAATTGATTTAAAATATAAAATAAAAAGATATTTAACATTGGAAGCGCATCCTTCTGTATAAGAAACTGTTTTTGCAAATTTTTAACTATGCAGACATATTTAATAAATAAAGCATCTGCATAAGTACCAATATACATACGATATAGTATAAGAAGGTTGCACGACAATGACCGGAAGCGAGTGAAAAATATATAGTCGAGCAACGAATAATGACTATTGATTATTGTCTTTCCACACAAAAAGCGTCGCTCGCTGCCGATCGCATATTATAATCAGCTCATTATGAAAACCCCGATGTTGATAATAATAATAATAATAACAATAATAAGTATAAGAAATATAATATGCGCGCGGACAAAAATCACTGTTGCCGAGGTAATAAACAATTAATAACAAATGTATCTATATCTATATGTGCATGTTATAATATTGTACACCATAGCACACATATCTCTTATGGTTCAGAGAGTGAGACTCCTCAGAGCATCGCGCGTTATATTGTATGTGGCCTCGTAAACAATTTATCTGTCTACCAGTAATTATTAATAACAGAGAGACCGCGAATCGTGTGTGCAAGAATGTTTTTAATAAACTACACTCGTTATCTACACTTAGTATTTATAACTCTAGATGTACAATATCGCTGTTGCCACATCTTTCATATTACGACGACCGTTTTGCTTTATTTTCATTCGGTTAGATAGTATGCGCTATGGAAGCTCAAACTGCGCAAATGTAGCTAGGAGCTTTTTCCTTGCTTACGCTTTAATGTTAAAACTTAATTTACATTAAGTAAGCTTTATTGAGATTGTTAACTCTTCCTATTTTTATGCTTGCGCCGATGCAAATAAAATGAGTAATTTGCATTAAAAGTTGGCAATTTATTGCTGCTGTAAATATTTTCATGTTGCACTTAAAGTTATGGCAATTGTTAATTAGGGAAATTGTGGCTTTTTATTCGTGTTGTAGCATGGATATGTTTTAGACATAAAACTTTTGTTAATATGTAAACAAATAATGGTTTTTTAATTATGGTTAATTAAATTCGAAGCAATTTATACTTTATAAACATAATTGGCAACATTACACCCCAAACACCAAATTAAAAAGTAAAATTTCTCAAAAAAAGTTCAACAAAAGTAAGGTAAGCAAATAGGGCAATGGGGTAGAAAAAGAAAAAGCTCAATTTCAAAATCAATTTTGGGGTGCAACTTTCCATTAACCACATATTTTGTTTGAAAAATATATTTTAAAGTTAAAATTGAATCTCTCAAATAGCAAAAATATTCATTTCTTACGTTTTGTTTGAAAAATGCATTTGAAGTTAATATTTACTTTGATTGCATTCCCGAACACCAAAACAATTGCAAAAAAATACAAGAGATCAGAAAGACTGATGGCCCCGCATGAAACCGAAACAATGCTCTTTAAGATAACTGTAACTTGCGAAGATTTTAGAAACGCGTTTGGAAAATTGCACGATCATTAAGTATTTGTAGCAAATTGGTCTTCTCCTCGGTGCATCAACAAAGAGAAACAGGGGAGAAAGTCCTCACTTAATAACGCGAAATCATGAACAAAGCAAGCGCAAATGATTATAATTATACGTGGAGCTTTTTCTGCGCGAACGCAAAATCTGATCTGATTGATGGTCCATCTTAGCATCCGATTTGCTAATCTGCTGCGTTGTCCACCACACCTTCTGCAACGATATATAGAAACCACCTGTTGGACTTAAACCCCTGTACATTACACGCGCAATTATCTGTATGAAAAGATTGCCTAGACACATAATATTGGAAAGCAATAATGAATTTTTGAGATTCATTGACGATAGAAAGCAAGTGAGTGAGTATGCTGCTACGATGAAGAAGAAATTACGTTCCCATCGTGCACATTGATTCATTTCTCTCCATATAGCAAGCCAAGAGATCGTACCAGATAACCGAGATTTTTCTTGGAGATGCGTTCCGTTCGATATTAGTGATTAAAAGACAGCCCACGCAAACGGCAAGCATCCTATCCAGCAACAACAACAACAACAACAGCAACAACGGCAATGGCAATTGTATGTATGAAATGGTAATAAATTTACGAGCATTCGTAATGAAATTAGCTGTAAATTAATAACGTGTTCGTTTCGAATGTGTTATTAGACCTATCAAGATGTTTGCGCGTGGATGATTAAATTTGATAGATTTATTATATTGAATCTATTATTCATTCATTCTTCGGTTCGTTTCTTCTGTGCGTCCGCTTTATCGCGATGCAAATTCGATCGCCAGTGTTCCGGACACGATTAATGAATTAGTAGTGTAGGACACGGGCGAAAAGTTCATAAATCTTCATAGAGGTGTTTGGTTTGTCACGTAGTTCTCTTGGTATCTAGTTATAATGCGTATATGATACATAAAATTTGTTGTACAAACAGGCGATCGGAATTTACGGGAATTTTATTCGACTTTAATGTCTCTCCCATTGATATGCAAATCGTTCATGCGACTATTAGAAATTCATTAGACAGAGAGATGCTAAGTGTGTCTACTTCACGGTTTTTTGGTCAATGGATGAACGCGAAGAACTTATTGCTTCCACGTGTGGTAAAATCGTTGTCCTTATTGACGCTCCATTGATGATGATGGTATGGCATGGCGCGAACTGAAGAGAGATTTTGTGGGAACATGCATTATTTATTATTTGACTTATCGAAGTTTTTTGGTATTTTTATGGACGATGTTCGTCCATTATTTGGATTTTGTTTTGAATATTTCGCTTTCATGTTAAATGTTTTATTGCGTGGAAAGTTTGTGAACGGATTTTCCCAAATAAATCGTTGTAAATTTCGAATTAACCATTGGATCCTTCCGAAATCGAAAAACTTTTTCAAAATTTTATCACATAATCAATTTTTTTAATGTGCATTTTTTCATCATTTATGCATAATTAGAATATTGCCGAGAGAAAATAATAATCTGAAATTTTCATTTGAAGATAAAATTTATAGCCTGAAAAGCCATTTTAAATTTTAATCCTAAAAAAATGCAAATTAAAATATAACACGAGCAGCTGAAAGGACATCCCCAGCAGGATGTCCACGTTGGGTATTACGGATTCGCCAGCAGAGAGTGGACAAGAGTGTGCATCTCACGAACCGATTTGAAAATTTATCGACCCACTTTATCGTCGCGATTATTTAGAGATAGCGAAAGGAAATCACGACTTGGATCGCATAGGTAATCGCCAAGATCCGTATCTCGAGTGTTTGCATAGGTGTGTGTGTGTGTTGTTTGCGTTAGCTTCCATCCACTTTTTCACACACAAATTATATTTATTCAGCGAGCTTCCAAATAAGTATACAGTGGTCACTCGAAGCTCTCTTCACGTACAAATTAAATGATAAGCGTATGCGCAATATCAATGCATCAATTTCAAAGAGAAGAAAAACAAGAAGAGCAAGGAAATGAAAAATGTCCATACGCGTGGATGCAAGGATCGTCAAATTAAAGAAAATTAATGTAGCTACGAGATGGAAACACGCCTTGTTCGATGAGAGCACAGGCCCGTTATAATGATCGTTTATTCAAGAAATGAAGATTTCGCTTCGTATATCAATTTTCCAGATTATTGGTAATTATAAATGTATTAATTTTGCTGCTATTTATAAATATGGATTTTCAAACATATTAATATTTTATAGGTATGAGATAATAAATTAAAAAAAAAAGTTAAAAATGCCGTAGTGTTTATAATTAGCTTAAAAATGAGCAAATTTTGAAAAGTATTAAAATATAATAGAAAATCTTTTTTCTTCTCTTGATTTTCAGAAAGAATTAGCGATACTACATAAGGATTAAGGTTTTCCATTTTAAATATTAAAATATTTTATTTAAGTGAGGACTTTCAAATGATCTTTAATAATCAAAATGAAACAAACTTTCTTTTAAAAGATTTTACAATAAAAAAAATCTCTTTCCTTAAAAAAAATATTAAGCTCTTGAGGCATCTATAAGCCTTTACATAAAAATCGAAAAGGTTCTTCACAGTTCATGCAAGAAAGTTAACGTTTGTTTGAAATTATACAAGCGCAAAAAATTCTTCAGCAAAGTAATGATTTATCGACCGGCAATAAACATGCAAATTAATCATCCATAAAGAGAAAAGTCCCTTTTAATATAATTGGATCATGCGATGATTGCATTGGGTTCGGTTTGGACACGCTCGTGCGACTCTTTGATAGATACAACAAATAGCCAGTTGTCATCGAAAGAGTGTGCGTGCGTGTACAAGTTAGTGGTTACAAATATGGTCATCACACTTTTGGTCGCCCCGCGTGCACCACCACCTCACTCAATAGGTGAGCTTTCGTCCGCTTTATATAGACCTCACGATCGATTTACGACCAATATTGTTGTTACTTGATACGATCGCCAGTGCGGTTCTCTGTACAAATACAGTGCACAGGAAATGCAGCAGATATACGGACAGATCGGGTAATATGATGGCGAAACAAAAGCGCAGATTATTCTCACTCTCTTGTGTTCGAGCGAACCAACAAAACGGCCACTCACTGTTACAAATAATAACAAGCCATAACAATAATAAAATTTATAGGCGAGCGCATTTAACGGACGGAAAATGGGCAGGCATTAGATATCAGCGAGCTCCGTACACAATGGTAACAAACCGGCGACGATAATAAATGTTGTTGTGTTCTTCTTCGGATTCTTCTTTGTTTCGCGTGTCCTGTTGCTCTCTGCAGCAGCAGCAGCAGCGAACAGCGACTCTTGTGCTTGCCATATAGATGAAATGACAATAACGCATCGTGACTGCAAGTAGCGCAATAAATAATTCCGGAAACGGTGCAAAAGCAACCGAAACATTTCATTGCCCCAGCTATAGCTACGTATATCCATAATTTATATTGGCCGATCTTTTGTTTCAATATAATCGACCGTTGACATCTTTATAAGACTCTAATTTGCATAGTTTTATTGCTGGTTTATATTACGGCTTTTCAGTTTTTATACTCGTTCAGTTTATATGCACTTTGAAAACCACGTTATGCATATAGGCAAAATGAAGTTTCGGTTTTAATTGCATTTAAATTTATTTAAATGAACCATCAGAGATTGGTGTTTTCTGATAGTTTAGTTTTTTTAAAAAACTAATGATTTGTAAATATAAAAAAAAAGAATGAATAAAATTAATATTAAAAATTTATCAATAAATTCGTTTAAAAAATTCCAAAAGAAAAAATACAAAACAAGCAATAAAACTGTTTGTAATTTGTTAATGTGTAAACAAATTAGCGATCAGAAAGTTTCAACAAAAAGATAATTGTTTCCAAACATTATTGTTACTTGTAATAACAAAATAAAATTCGTATAAATTTCAATATTAAAATACGCATAATGAAATCTGCAAACTAACAGCGGCCTAAAATAATCCTCCTTAGCATAAAAATACACGTCCGACACGAAATTTTCAATAGAACGAATACATTAAAGTTGGATTAACGAACAAAATTTAAAAAAGCACAAAGGCAGAAAGAAGAAAACCAAAAGCCCGAAATATAATCCTGACTAATGATCCTCGAAGTCTATCAACAAGTAATTAAGGACTGAAAAAGAAATCACAACGGTTTTTTCATCGTACTTAGCATATACAATAATGAAGTCCTAGAATTTCCAAACAAAATGAAATTACACTATTAGAGGTAAATTAAATACGCATAGTATCATTATATGCGTTGATGATTAATGTTCCAGGCAATATTTTCAAGTATTTAAAACAATAACCATTATTATCCTTTAAGGAGTAAATAATAATCAGTAATGAACTCATTAGACGCCGGTTTTATTACAGGTTATTACCGGAGTTGCTTCGTCAAAAAGGAAGAAAAAAAAAATAAGAGTCGTGTCTGCATGAGTGTAAAGCAACATTTTACGTTACGACGTCAATGGTAAAGTTAAAGTAAGTAGAAAAATAGATGAGTGCTTTGCTCTCTCGCATGATGAGTGATGGTCGATAGTAGAAAAAAATACCTTGTGATATACAGCGGTCCCATTAAAGCCACAGCACGCGCCCATTGTTCATACAACTCAATCAAGCAACACATACTGCTCAAATTGGTAGTGGTTGCTTACATACCAAACCGGACTGTCAATCAAAAAATGAGCGTCATTTTTCTTCCACCTCCGCATCGCCTCGAATTAACCGTCGTACAAATTTATATTTTCTCAGAACTTGTTGCGCGTGTGATGTTTTTATAGAGCATTTCTATTTGCATACAGCGCAATTATTAAAAACAAAAAACAGTATTTCATCTTTTTTAATAACGATCTAATGATAAATCTAAATACAAAAAAGTATTTTTTGTTTCAGTTGTTGGTAGGAAACAAAATAAATTATTAATGATAACCAATCCAATTTTATTCAAACTAAAAAGCTCTATCTCTACCTGATTTATTCATTTGATTTTTTTTTAATTCTTAAAATCTTATAATCTACTGAATATTTGAAAATCATAAATAATTATTATTTACTATAAACTTTTTTTAAGAAATGGCAAAAATTTCCCATGATCCCAACATATGGGAGAACTTTTTTGCAGATTTTGGAGTTTTTAATAAACTTTTTCCATTTAGAAGCTTTTTAACAACAAAAAGAAAATATAAAGTTTAAAAATGCGAATAAAATATTTCCTTATTTCCTTCAAAAAGTAAGAAGCAATAAAAGAAACATTTTCCAATTAGACTGCAGCAAAATTAAAGCTCGAGTTTTTTAATTTGGGTAACCTGGCAGAAGGTATAACTAAGGGGAAAGCAATTAAGAGGAAAGAAACATCTTGATTTAATTATTCCGCTAAACATTCTAGATAATTACCACTTAATTATAAGTTCTCACACATACGGGCCGGGCTTGGCCATTCGATTCGATATTTACCCATCATAATATTATAAAGAGAGGCGCAATGGGCACGAAATGATTTATCGACCATTGAGCGTAGCGCGAGAATAGATAAAAAGCGGACGCGTACCCTTTGCCCGTCGTGCGCAGCATTTAATTAGTTGCGAATTAATTAAAGGCATCGCTCGTAATAAAACCACGGACGACGATTAATTAAGTCGAATTGTCCGTGCGCTATACCAACTACGTATCCGTGCACTTATAACAGATAAAACATTAAAATGAAGAAGGACGGAGAGCAAACGTTGCCGAAGCGAGCCAACGAAAAATCTTACGCGAATATGTTGATCGACAATCTAACGGTACGATTTCAGATAAGCCCATTATTACATTGCCATTATTATTTTATTCTCTCTCTCTCTGTCTCTCTCTCTCTCTCTCTCTCTAGTGGCTGTATGGCCACGCAAAGTTTATTACTCGTAATAAGTTAGCCGGCCATTTTTACGTCGGGGTTGAACACTTTATAATAAATTTGCATGCACATATATTTTAAGTGTACTTAAGTAGATAATGCGCAGCCTCCGTCGGACGCTCGGCAAAATATATATTCAGCGCCCATAGCCTCTCTATTGAACTATAATTTCATGCTGTTTGAACGTCGTGTGAACCCATCGCACACCATTAACTTCGTTGCGTCTCTTCTTCTCTCGTCCGTTCATCTTCAGCACCGGCATCAGCTGCGCTTCGGCTTCTTGCTTCTTCTTCTTCGGCTGTTTCGGTCCACTCGTGTGCCGACGAGCAACTATCCTCGAAAGAGAAACGGAGAAAAAAGAAGCGAGGTGCCCAATGTGTGCCGAAATTCCAGATGATCGCTTTTGGTGTGGGTGGGCGTGCGAGGCCCCAGAGCCCACACGTCTCTTATCTTGTCGCTTTGGTAATTACCAGCGCCTTTTTATTAAGCCATTCACGTTCTGTATTACGAAATTAAATTAATCCTTTTTCGTTTTTGAAAATATTTTTATTATGGGTAGTTTTTTTTTCTTTCTTTCTTCTTTTTCGTTGGGAAGAGAATATTAGGCCATTATAACTGTGGATTATTAACATTATTTTTTTTTTATTCAATTTTTTCGTTTTCGTTAATTAAAAACAAAATTAATTTTGACGGGTTTTTGGCGGCTGCCTTTTTCACGCGCCTCTTTGTTATCTCAGATTAATATCGTCTCTGAATTATTTAATTGGCCGATAGGTATTCAGAAATAATGAATTTTTAAATTCATAAATAGTAAACGAAAAGTGAGTTTGTAACAGATAATCAGCTTTTGGGCGCCTTTTTTGATCTCTCTATAAAGCTATTTTATTAATTGGCTAATAATTAAAACAGAAGATCTCCAGCCTGCAGATTATACAAATTATGGAAAAAATGTTAGCATAAATACATAAACAGGATTAAAAATAATAAACATAAAGAAAACTACTTTCAGATTTGTCTCATATTTTTACATAAAAACAATTTTATTTTAAAGCTTAATTGAAAACCAAATAAAATTATGAGGTTTTCTGTTTTCGTTAAAAATAAAATGAAGCCAAATTAATGAAAAATCGTTAAAATTTAAATAGCAAAACTTTTCATTGGTCATTCATTTTATATTGCATAGAGCAATATAAAGAGAACACATTACAAAAATGAACATCGATAGAAAATTAACGACTCGTAAAGACGCTAATTAGTATAAACAATGCGGCGGTTTGGATTTTATTGGCAGCCGACTATTTCGCCACAGCGTTCCTCCATTTCTTCTTACACCGTGCAATCAAATTCCTCACCCTTTATTGCGCGCTGTAAAATGCTTCGAATCGATAACATTCCTCATCGCTCGACTGTATAAAACATATCTATTGCCATATCCACTTATAGTTAAGCCATATAAGAAATATAATCGCATCTGCATTTTAGGTTCTCTTCGGCAACGATAATGAAGACCACAAAACGCCGACCGTCGACTAATTAGAAAGAAAATTTCCAAACACTTTCTACAATCTACAACGGTTTTATTGGGCGCGTGCAATCGTCCATTAATTAATTTATAGTGTGGAAAAGTTAGTCTCGGAAAACTTGCTAGTTGTTTGTTGCATCTAATATATTTTTGTCATAATCGCCGATAACAAACAAATAATCGTAAATCTCCGAAGAGCCTAAATTCAGAACTTATATAATACGAGGATTATTTACGACAGTTATAAAATGTACATAATCAATGATTTATAAATAAAACATTTAAGTAATAATAATAAATCTCGCGAGTTATCTGAGCTGTTGAGGATTTTGTTTTTCGGCCTAGATTAGCCGTTCGAGCGCTTCAATGAGCTTTTTATTGAGTTGGGAAATAATTGACTTCCGTTACATGCACCGATACTTTTTCATTTCTGTGAATTATGGCCGTTTGTTGGCTTCTTTTTCGGAAAAAGAAAAAAAAAAATCACTGATGTTATAATGTGATAAAATGATTTACAAATCGGACACAATGTGCCTATAAAACTTAACGATTTTCGGGATTTACATTTTTAACATTCATTTCTTTAAATTATCGAAGAAAAACTATGCAAATCGTTTAAGGAATGACACAACAATGTATAGAAGCTGTTAATAAAAATTCCATTGACAGCATTATACTAAAAGTTGCTTATATTGTCACAACACAATGAGACTTAAAGAGAATAAAATAGAATAAACAAAGGAAAAATTGTAAATATTCAAAATTGTTTTTTCCATTATTCAAAATGCATTAAAATATCAACAAAAATGTAATTTCTCAATTAAGTAAACTTTTATCAAACATTTCGCCATAAAAGAAACAATAATTTTTTTAATTAAATTTAAAAAAAATCAACATATAAACAGATTCCAATGAAATTCCCGAGATTCTCACACAACACACGAAAAAGTAATAATAAGGAGCGAAATGAGAGCTTATTATTAGAGAAAAGATTTGTTGCCTTCTAATTAGCAACCGGCAATAACTATTGAAAATGGAGAACTGTGTGCGGTCCCCACACAGTATAATTGCGAATCGAACTCTCTAATCTAGGAAGTTTACGTCCACTATAGAGCTAAGCTTTCTGCAAATATGTGTCTCGTAAATAAACAGGTCGACACGAAGTGCATTTTATGTACTGCCAATGATGACGCAATATGAAATTAATATTGCCCACAATGTATCTGTGCGTTTATGGGTAACCCTGGCGAGAGCCATAAAGATATAAATTGATTTATTTTCGGTGCTGCTAATTACTCCGGCGCACAAATAACTTTAAGCACTAACAATGACCAGCATAATGCAAAATTTATATGTATAGCCTATGCAAATTCAACATAACTGATAGAATTACCATTTTTGAACAAATTATTATTAAAATTTATGGTTTTGTAAACTTCACTTTATTGCTTGTTATTTTATAAATTATTATCGATTCTTAAATATAGTAATGGCAATCGATAATTCATTTTTCTTTTGCTAAATATAACAAGATGTACTGGTTTAGTTAAATGAAATACATAATCAACAGTTTTAGATTAAATTTTTAAAGAATTTCCTTATTTATATCTACTTCAAATATTACAGTTTTTCCCATTTTACTTTTAAATTGGAAGAAAAAATTAATTTTAATCGGCAAATTTTCGAAACAATAACCTATTAAATGATACAATGTGCTAATTAAAAACAAAATACTAAAAATGGTTTTTTAAATATTTTTTTCTTATTAAATTTGTTTCCTTTTGATTTTTGAACAAAACATTTACAAGATTATTACAAATTAATAAAAAAAAAATACATTTTATGTTTAAATAAATTTTAATGAGTGCCAATTTTAATTGATTCATAAAATCACAACAGTCCGAAGCGATCGATTTCCGAGCGGCTATTCGCATCTTCTTTAACGACACCGCTTACTCCTCAACGGACATGTTACATAAACGAATGCACGAGATCTTGGTGTGTCTAATTGAGCGTAATGCACTTGTTATTGGACTGTCGCCGAGAGGGAAACCAGTAGCACTTAAATTACATACACGAACTATTCTACTAATGATAACTTTTAAGGCTCTTCGAGGCTCTCTCATTCAAAACGCCCGCTCGCTTCTTCTCCAACTCGCACACCACCACATAGAGCTATTGCTCATCATTAGAATACTCGTAAAGTTTCAGCACTGATTAAATTATTTCGAATTTTAGATCAGTGAACTGCACGCACGCATCATGTGGGCAGCCGATGATTCAGATAATTAATTTACATCTTTCATTAAGCTCCCTCTTTAAAGTTTAAACATTTGTAAAATATGTAAAACACAAAAGGCAAAATATATGTGAAAAGTACTCACGTGATTGGCTCTTTTCGACAGTGCGTTTG
This sequence comes from Holobus sp. GC000080, assembly GCA_030556065.1. Lineage (NCBI taxonomy): Eukaryota > Metazoa > Arthropoda > Insecta > Coleoptera > Staphylinidae > Holobus > Holobus sp. GC000080. The sequence continues at coordinate 28,512 of JASKGO010005844.1, forward strand.
GATCACCAAAAATTTAAAATAGAAAAAAATGCGAAACTGTTAAATTGCGATGCATAATATGCAGTTCGTGAATTTGAGGAGATTGAAAAGGATAATCTGTTGAAGTGTGGACGCGTGTAGTGAGGACTAAGGACACGCAAGCACATGTGCCGTCGCGGTGTGGGGGAGTCCTGCGAGCAATCTGACCGGACCGAGCAGCGCGAATGTACTGAGCGTCCGAAGCGTAACTGCAACGGGTTTATGTGGGTAGTAGAAGTTGTGGATTGAGCTTTACTCCTTACTACTACTACTACTAACCGAACCGATTGGGAACGAGTTCACAGCAACCAGTAATGAGCAATAGTGGGAACAACTATTAATAAGCATCTTTTTAAATGTTTTAAAACGTTGTTTCTTTTTCCCTTTTTATATTTTTACTAATTTTCAAGTAGTTATCTATATTAAAATTGGTAATTTTTTTAACTTACTTAACATATTTAGAAACATTTTTAATTTTTATCATTTAGAAATTACTGAAAAAAATCTAAACGGTTACTCTTTAGGAGCAAAAAAAAAATCATGAATAATTTTTTAAGATAATAATAAACTACAAGGGCATCCTAAGCAATTAAACATTAATTGATAAATTAATTAAAATTAGATCAATTCGCTAACGAATTTTTTGGTAATTTTATCAGCAGATTTTTATGGCTTTAGGATTTTTCATGAGAAAACTGAACCAAAAATACGAATTAATTTTGACATCGCAAATTAAAACACTGTATGCATACAAAAACGCGAATTAAAAGCGCAAACACATGAAATCCACGAACGATTATAGAAATTGACGCAAGTCCGAAATTGCGCAAGCTGATAAAGAAAATGAAACGACGGCGAATTGAAATATAGTAATCGGATTCGCGCGAATGTTATAGCAAAGGCGCATCCAATCGCCACATCGGACTAAACTAAAAGTGCGCCTTACCATTCTGGTGTTTTCGTTCGGGCATAATAAAATCTCGCGTTTCCTACATTTAAATGTACAAAATTTCCTTATAGAGGCCAGCACCATATAACATGCGTTACAAGATCCATAAATTATCCTGAACACTGGCTTAAGCCAAGAGAAAGAGAGAGCAGAAGCGAAAAAATCCGCTCGAATAGTGACCACTCAAGGAAAACAATACGTACAATATGCTTGGCGACCAAAAGAAGACACGACGTGAAGGAAAAATAAGAAGCTCTCGCATGCAAAAAGCCGACAACGGTTTCTCTCTCTCGGCGAGGTTCACTTACGTTTACATTGTACAATGGTAACGTAGATAGGGCACACTCAGATGCAACTAACAGAGATTTAAAGGAAGACTGAAGGAAAATCTTAGATCTTGGATTTTACATGGAAATTAAATTAAAAGTGCGATATGAATCGATGAGTCAGTTACGCACCACGATATTTTCACAGGGTGTTCTGATTTTCTTACGATTTAAATAAACTTCGGGTAACAAAATTCAGGTAACTTAAAGAAATTCAGATATAAGAACGGAAAAAATAATTGGAAAATGCAATAAAAGATGAAATTAGCACAGAATTGAAACTAGCTAAGAATTTGGAAAGAACAAATCTTGATAACCAAATAAAACAGTTAGCAATTTTAGAAAATAAAAACTGTGAAACCAATATACAATGACAACCAAAAGAATAGAATAAATTTGCTGTAAGAAATATGTTGAGACACCCTATACACTTGTAGTTTGCTACGAGTACACAAGAGAAGAAAATCTGCGGCGATTTATGTCGCATCTCAGTGCGCTGCTCATCGCTTCGTGATTGTGGAACATCGGGATCAGGAAAGACTATATTGGGTGATGCATTTCGCCGTTGTTGCTGTTGTCGTTCGCTCTCAAAGTCATCTTCTTTTCCTGCTGTAGCTGCAAAAGCTGCTCCCGCAGCTTGTTTATTGGACTCTCGGATCTTAGCTATAGTCGCGCAGAAATAAGAATAGGTATTATAAGAGAGGCTGGCTCTCTCGGAATTAGAAACTCGTGCATCTCGCCAATATCTGTGCTTTAATTGAATCAGCAAAAGCGGCATTACGTGCACTCTCGCACTGATTCGAATAACGTTACATTTACATATGCCAGAGCGCATATACGACAGCTTATGTTCCAAAGTTTTCAGTCGATCTTCTTTTTGCGATAATCACTAAATAGAAAATACGTTTGATATTTTTAAACAATACTAACGGTTTCTGTCGCATAGGTAGTCTATATGCAAAAGGTAGATAATAGATTCCAATAAATTGATGGTTTCGACTAATAGAAATTCAACCACTGTTTAAAAGCTGGTTTATTATTGTTTCGTCTGTTACGGGAATTAGCATAAAATCAAAATTTACATAACCCACAAGTGGGGAATTTTCTCCTCGTGCGTAAATTATGTATTTATTCGGCTGGTTTCTTCGGACACAATTTATAAATGTATTGTGCTCATATAAAAAGATTTAGATTTCTTTTTTCTATCTAAAAACCTTAAACATCTAAGATATGTTTATTCTAATCTTCGGGCATAATTTTTCAGTACTTTTATTATCTTATTTTCCGCCGCGGTTCTTTAATTTTTGTCATTGATATTTATTAATATCAGATACAATCATAAAAACTCAATTCAAGAAAGAAAAAAAAAAGTTTAAAGTTAAAAGAGTTACATTAATAATGAAATTCAACGCTTATGTTATTCAACATTTCAACAGCTTTAATAGTCTAATTAATTTTATTTTGCAAAAAAAAAAACAAAAAAAACTAAAAGGATTAAAATGATTAATTTCAATTCCTTGAAAAAGTTACTATTCATTTAAACTTGAAACCAATGCATTTGAATATTAGCGACAAAATTAGCATAAAATGAAAATTAACATTATTCATTAAAAGCGCGTATAATCCTTTATTTCCATTCGGCTTATTTTCAAAAGAGAATTATACCAAAGAACAAAACCGCAATGTTTGATATTGTCGACACTAATGAACGCTACTTCTTCATTCGGCCTTTGTAAAATTTAAAAATGTGTTTTCACTCTTCTAAAAGCTTACTTATTTTAAACCAAGTATTTCATTGTACAGGATGCCCCAGAATTTATTCAATTTCGAGTACTCGAAATTTGCGCAATTTATAATTTATTAATTATAATTATTAAAACAATTTGTAAGCAGCCTTTTAAATCAAAATTGAGTTTTTAAACATTCAATAGCTAAAAAACGAATAAGCTGCTTTTGTATAATTCTGGGATTATATTACTGGTCAAATATACAATAATAAAATTAAAACGTTATGTCTAATTCCACAATAATAATAATACTCGCAATAACAATATTTCAATGTAGCCAGTCTTTGTTTATAGCAATCCGACGATTTACGATAGACGATTGTTATTAAATAGTAGCCGCCTCAATATATCAGTGAGTGTCTGTTTATATTGCTATCGAATACAAAAAAATTTTAGCACTGAATTAAAGAGTTTCGAAAGAGCTTTTTAACTCCTTAGCGGCTACGCAAGTTATTTGACGACGCCGAGAACATAATAAATGCTTTCCGAGCTTTTATTATTATTAATTCCTCCTTATAAGTGCGTAATCGTCCCGGACGATAAATCACTTAAATCGCCAGCACCACGGCCCCTGAATGAAGAAGATGCATGCATTTCCATAAAATTAGTGCGTGGACATACGTGACGACGATAAATTCGCCTACTTGCTTGTTGCGTGCGTGCGTGTGTGCAGCAAGTGAGCGTTAATTTGAATGTAATCGTTTAAAAAGTTATTACAGACGACAAGTATTTTCCTGCCGGCTACTCGCTGCACACAATTCGAACTGCAGGAAGCCACCGCTCGGTCATTTAAATAATATTCTAATAAAGTCTACCGTGGACCGTTTGAAAAATGCCCAAGTGTCGGACCATAGTAAAAGCTAAATATTTACCTTCGAAATGATTAATCGCTTTCCGATTGATAACATTAAACTAAATTAATTAGTAAAATTTCAGTAAAAATTCAGAAAATATATAACTAAATAGTGGGAATATTTCTAAAGTCTAAAAATTCGTAAATTAATTTTAATTTGACTATTTTTATTGAGCGAAACGCGTAACATTATAGGTCAATAAAATTTAATAAAAGTTTAGAAAATCCGTAAATATTATGATGGGCAAGCGCTTACACGTAAAACATGAGACCGAAGAAATATTTAATGGCCTCAGATAGGATCAACAAGTGTGGTTTCCAGTCAACCTAATTTGGTAGCGGGAACTCTTCTGTTTAGGAATAGTACGGACCCATTTCAGTTGATTTACAATGGTAATCAAACGACCGATAAGTCGATCTTGGGGGTTTCGGTTTTCGGGCATTCGTCGTTCCGTTCGTATGGAAAATAATCTTCAGTTGAAACAAAAAACAAAAAATACCAAAGAAAAAATGAAGAGGTACTGTTTATGTATAGTCGTATGTAGATACGTGCAGTATATCGCATGTCACATAAATATTTCCGATAGCAGTTGCTTAAGAGATTACAATTTGATGAGGGTTTGGACGATAAGAAACTTTTTATTAACTTTTTAATGGATGCAATATAAAGTTCTAACTATATTAAATTGTTTTCTGTATCAAAAAAGAGACGGTTTAGTTTCTTTTTTTTTTTTGGTCCAATTTTTAATTATCAAATTATCAAAGAAATGGATTACTTTTTACTTAAGTTTCAAGAAAAAATCACGTCAAAACTTGGGACGCTCTAGCTAGAAGTAAAAAAAAACTTTTAGAAATTTAATTAATAATCATATTACTCTCCAATCATGTGATTATTAACTTAAGAAATATGATGAACATTGTTTGCTCTCGGATTTTGCTTTTTAGAGCGCAATTTAAAACAATTTTTAAATCAATAATTAATTAATTACTTAATTTGAAAAATAACATTCTCACCTTTGTGAATAAATAAAAATATAAAATATATAAAGCAAAAATAATATTTTCTAAAACAAAAATCATTAAAAAACTCGGAAATACGAAAAAGGAAAGTTTCAGAATTAACTTACCTATAATTAAGAAAACTCAGGTTGACACCTGCGAAAAAGAAAAAAAATAATTAAAAATAATGAATAGATAAATTACTGAAGTGATAATTACGTCAAGTTAAGCAAAAGAATAAAGCAAAAAAAAGGGTTGTAAACAGAAATGTAATAAGTGTGTATGGTGTCGCGTGCCCTTTTGCGCCCGAACTGGAAGCACGTAATGTGTGGGACCGCGGGTTCAAAAGGTGAAGGGTCGGTCCAACAACAAACGCGTGCCATCAACTGTTGCATCCGCGTGTGGTTTACCAGTGTGCAATACAGTATAATACTACCTATAAGTACGTATAGTATGTGCGCCCGACATCGAAACACGCCCTTCCGTAAAATGCACTTTACAGGCGTTTGTCGTTATTCACTAATCTCCCGCAACTTATTTGTCACTTTGATGGCACCGTCATTAATCAGTTCCGGTGAGTTATGCTGTAACATTATGTTTGTGCACGCACACAGCATCTACGTACGGCAAGACCAATAGAAATACCAGAATAATAATAAAAACAAAAATGAAAATAAAGAAAAAAGTAAAAGCGGAAAAACGCATTGCATACTCGAAATAACTCCGCCAAACCATCCGACATTTATCACTGATAGTTTTTCTCTTTCGCTTGCACCAGGCATGCGTGCGCTTTACAGCTGATAGTCCGCTAAAGAAGAAGAAGAAGAGGAGAAAAAGCACAAAAAGCTCACGTAATATTAATGCATGAATAACGAGTGGGTCATCAGGGGGAGCGAGGGAGCTGCAAGAAGGCAACGCGACGATTAATTACCGGTGCTCGATAGGGATAATTGAGTTATTAATAAAGCGCGTTCGCAGAGCAGTCTCGCAGCCTTAATCAACGTGATATATATTTGGAATAAATCCACCACGAATCGTCCCCCGCTGTATGAGCAACGCCGTGCGATCGTGCATCGAACGTTTTCGATTCACTCGGTGTAACTTATGCGTTAATATTTTAATCAAACTGGTTTGCTTTATTAATAATGCCAGCCGTTGCACACAACACTATTTTCTATAATTTACCGCAACGATTTCTGATTGTAATGTGTGTCTGTTTGTGCCGTATATACAGGTTGTGTGTCGTTTCTCAGGTTCCCTCCCAACACACACACACACTGTAACATAGTGTTCTTCTTTGTGGCGTCCGCAGTAATTCTCTGCATGTTATTAATATAATCATTCGCATTATTAATTAACATTCGGCGAATTTAATGTCCTGCCTAATTAATCATCGTTTATGGCGCATGTAAATTGGAAAAGAAAGTCGCACGAATAATTTTCAAAATTTCAATTAAAGTTACGTCCAACGAACTTTTTGCAAACATCAGCTGAGCGCCAAAAACAATTTCCAATTTTTTTGATTAATGGCTGTTAATGTAGTTTTATGATTCGATAGTGTTTCTTTGCGCGCCGACTGGCAATCGCTAAATCCACATAATAATCGTAAATTACATTTTTTTAAGTTATGCAAACAAATCAATGGCAGTTTTATGGTTGCAAAGTTTTTATAGTTGAGTTGATGATTAAAGAATCATAAAAAGTAGCTTTTTTTAATCAGTTGCTAAATGGTTGGTTTTTCTACAGATGTTTTTAATAATCATCCAGTGGAATACTGTTAGTTAAGAAAATGGCAGGGGTAGTTATAAATCTGGTTTTCATCCAGAATACTGATTTAAAACATTTTGCTACTTGTAAAATAACTAATGAAAAATCAAATCAAAATCAAAAAGCAATGAAAAAATAAAATTGAAATGAACTAAATTTAAATGAAACTTTTTAGGAACGTTGTAGCTAACAGGATGACAACGTTTTTTGTTTTTGACAACCTCTGTTGGAACTTTATTTAAGCGATTTTTGTAAAAATTGTTCATTATTAAAATTTTCGTTTTTTTTTTTTTAAATTTCAATTTCGATATAATTGGAAATGATAATGACTTTTAATTTTTTAACAGTGTCTAACGATTTTTTCATTAGTTAGAATTTTAGGGGCAATTCTGATGATAAAAATGTGCATTTCAATAATTTAAATTTTAAATTTTTGAGTTTGACCCTTTGTGGTTGTGAATTACAGGGCTTAAATGCTTCCAATCCACTATTTAACTATTTCTATTTATGAAAATAAAAGCAGACCACTAATGTTAATTTAATTGAGTTATTAACGATAATACGAAAAAGAGATTCTTTTGTTTTTTTTTGCCTGTAAGCCATTTTTTGAAATGGCACCATTAAATTAAATTATAATGTTCCGATTTTGCTAAATATATAAAAATTGAGCTTAAAATTCTGTCCACTTTAGCTCTTTCACCCGAATCTCTATCTTCTGAATTACATTACGGGTAAAGAAAATGGCCACACTGTATTGAGTGCGAGGAGCAAACGTGGTAAATATTCGATGAAAATAAAAGCAAACAGCAAAGGATACACGTAAGTGAAGTAGGCAGCAAATGGTACAAGCAAAGCTTCATCGAGTAAGCAACGCCATGGGAATATAAAATAAATAAATCGGCGATCTGAATGTAGCAAACAAGTAAAACACCGAGCCACACACACCTAGAGAAGAGACCCTAAGTGTCTTTTCCACGGAGCGCGACGATTTATCGTATTATACATTTCCGAGTAGTAACATATTATTGTTAAAGCTACCAGTAACACAGAGTCGAGTAAGAACAACTGCATTCGCTCACCGAGAGAAGAGCGACGATAAAAAGGATATGTGCACTATTACAATACCTACATACCTTTTGCAGCGCAAACCAAAGGACGAAAAGTGCTTCGCACCTGAGGAATGCACTCTTCGCGCAATAATTCACCAGATATTATCTCGCGCTTTTCTTTTTCTTTCGCTCGGTGCCACTTTTGTGTGCACTGGCCTTCGAAGTTCGATCGCTTTTGGTTACAATACACGAATCCCATGAAAAAAAAAAAAATAATAATAATAATATTCATATCTAAAAGGGAATATTGAAGCAGAAAACAATCGGTGCAACATGTTTGCGACAAAGTTATTGTTGTGGGCAAAAATTAATAAACGACCGGTGCAGATTTACTGCAAGCACCGAAGGCTATTGCTTGACGGGCAAAACACAAAATACGACTTTAATTACGTAAGTGTCTATAGTAAGCGCTCAATTATGTAGCCGCGAATTTTTCCTTGCTCGTCATCAGCTCAATACACGTGGGATTACTTTAGTTACGATCTTTCTCGGTGAGCAATTTTCCTGCCTCCATAACAAACACAACGAGCTTCAATCGTGACTGCTAACACTGTGTGTTCCATGCCTATGTAGAAAATAAGTGGACCTGGAATTTTCCTCTTCGTTCATATTTACATTAAATAACAAATTACATTTATTAATTGCCCTCGTAAGTAATTACAACTATCCTGCATAGATTGCATTCTTCCTCCGTTTATTCCCCTTTTTTATTTCAGGACTATTCGTGTTCAGTTACAGCAAATGTCAGCGATTAACTGTTCAAGGAATTTTTCTCGGTGGTCAATTAGTGGCTATATTGCTTGTTACTTAGTTATTTTCGAAAAGTTGCTGTTTTCTATTAATTAGCCGACACTAATTTTCCTTTATTTTTATTTACCATTGCATATTTCAAGTATTAACAACAATTCTAATGAATTTCCGTTTGTTTCAGATTTTTCCTCTTCAAACCTCTGCAACGGACCATCGGAACAACACAATGTAAGTAACCATACGGACGTTTATTATTAAATAAATAATCATTAAACGACTCCAATTACTTAAAGAAAAGCGATAAAAGGGGCCATAAAATGTCACCGCAATTAACAACGCGAAAAACGGCAAATTGGCGTGAATAATTACTATAGGAAATGTGAACAAACATCGAATTTATCGTTTCGTAATGCAATTGGCTGGTGCGATACGTGGAATCAATTAAAATGCCATTTGGCAATGCAAATTCTGCAATTATATGCGTTCCGGACGGTAAATCAAAAACATCACACATACATCGCGTCGCGAAACTATTCGGCGAAATTTATATCTATTTGCGTAAAAGAGTTCTCTCTTTGCGCTGGTCCGTCGACACACATAAATCTCACCGAGGACTGCTTTGTACCCGCACCGGGAAAAACATGTTAATAGACACACACTTTAACTCTTTCGATTCTTCTGCACCTAGGCAGCTTCAAAACACGATTCGCATTTATTTCCTTCAACTGTAACATCTTTTTTCCTCACAGCCCAACATTAAAGAAAACTATTGAATCAAATGATGTATTTATACCGTAATTGCTGTTTATACAAGATACAATTTTCTGCATTTTTAAAAAAATGCACCAACTTTTTGGACCATTTATTTTCACATTATATTTTTGGTAAAATATGGCAAAATGAGTTGATATTAATTAATGGCAATAATTAATTCGATGTAAAACAATACTAAATTTTCTATAAATTAATGGCAATTAAAAAAAAGCAGTTTTTTTTTAGATTAAAATAAAAGCTTATATTTACGAAGAAAATAAATTCTGCTCGACAAAAAAGTTTTTACTTTTAGAACCTAATTTATAATGTAATATTGGTAATATTAACAAAAGAACTCTTACATTATACAGGGTGTCCCAGCGAAAAGTATCCACCCGGAATAACATGAAAACTACTCATTTTAAGAAAAATCCCTGAGACACGTCAATTTTTGTTGTTAGGGGGACATCTTTTGGAATA